>OZ030006.1:22828388-22925888 GCA_964023405.1 Apodemus agrarius
ATTACTTTTGCCATTTTTAAAAAAATATTTATTTATTTATTTATTTATTTATTTATTTATTTATGTGAATATCTTGTAGCTATATTCAGACATGGCAGGAGAGGGAATTGGGTTCCATTCCAGATGACCATGAGCTGGGATTTAAACTCATGACCTCTGGAAGCAAAATCAGTGCTCTTAACCTCTAAAACATCTCTCCAGCACCCTCCCCTTTTTTTAATGTGAAAAGTTGTTTTAAAATCTTTATTTTCTTTATTTATTGCATATGTGTGCTCTGTCTTAATGTCTTCACACCAGAAGAAAGAATTCAAATCCTATTACAGATGTAACACTGGTTCCTTCTGGACTCTAGCAAGGTTCCCAGGTCTCTTTTTCCTAGACAGTTTTCCATAGTAAACTTAGCAGTTGATCCTTTTCTCTCCCTTTTTATGTGTAAATTTAATTTTATGCTATTTTTATTGAACATAAAGATTTAGTCTTAAGAAGTATGTGTTTAACATAAAGGCCTGATAGCCTTAAACTGACATAGGAACAAAAGAGGCACAATAAGGCTTTCCAAACCAAGGAGTCTAGTAGTACAGAGTATAAGATAAGCAGTCAACAAATAGGGTCCCATAAAATTAAAGCTTCTATACAGTAAGGAAAAGTGTAAGTGAATAAATAGATAGCCTTAGTCTGGGAGAAAAAAATGACATGTATTCATATGAAAAGTTATTGTTTTCTAGAATTTACAAGGACTTGAAATACTAAACTTTAAGAAACAAACAACCCAATTAAAATCAGGCTATAGATAAGGACAGAACTTTATTTTATTTTATTTTATTTTATTTTATTTTATTTTATTTTATTTTATTTTATTTTATTTTATTTTATTTCTTTTATTTTCTATATCTGTTTACATTCCAAATGCTTTCCCCTTTCCTGGTTCCCTCCTCCCCCTAAGTCCCATAAGCCCTCATTCCTCTGCCCATTCCCCAATCACCCGCTCCCATTTCTCTGTCCTGCTACTCCCATACAATGCTGGATCAAGCCTTTGTAGGACCAAGGCCTTCTCCTTCCTTCTTCTTGGGAATCATTTGACATGTTAAATGTGTCTTGAGTATTCAGAGCTTCTGGGCTAATTAATATCCACTTATTCTTTTGTGATTGGGTTACCTCACTTAGGATGATATTTTCCAGCTCTAACCATTTGCCTAAAAATTTCATGAATTCATTGTTTTTAATTGCTCAGTAGTATTCCATTGTGTAAATATACCACATTTTCTGTATCCATTCCTCCACTGAGGGACATCTGGGTTCTTTCTAGCTTCTGGCTATTATAAATAAGGCTGCTATGAACATAGTGGAGCATGGGTCCTTATTGTATGCCAGGGACAGAACTTCATAAGATAAAAAAGAAAATGGCTATTAACAACATCATCAAGATGTGGATCCAAACTGAAACTACTTCATACAGAACAGCCATCAGCAGGAATTCAAATGACAATAAATGTTGTCATGGATGTCGTGTAAGGGGAAGGGTTGTATTTCCATTACTGCTAGAATTCAATTTATTTAAAGTAAGGGAAGAAAGACACAGATTAATAAACCTGAAGCTAAAAAGGGAGCTATAACTATAGCGACATGTGAGAGTTCAAAGTTGTAAGAACGTGATATTTATTTAGAAAACCCAAAAGATGAGTTTATGGATATTTGTAATCTATTGAAACTAAACAAAGCTTAACTAAATAATTAAATCAATAATAAGAAATGATGTTGAAACAGCAATAAAAAATCTCTTGATTAAAACATTTCCAGGCCAAGATGGATTTATTGTGACACTATTCAAAGAGTTAATGCCAGTGTTCTTCAAATAGCTGTACGCATCAGGAAATAAAGTTTCAGTACTAAACAGTTTTTCAGAAGGATGTATTAACCTGATCCCGAACTATATAAATTTATAACAAGAAACAATTAATCTAGGAAAATTAATTGAATTGAGTTTGTGCAGGGTGAGGAGCAAGCATGTAATCTCACTTCTCTATATGCTGAAATCCAGTTTTTCCAGGGCTAATTTTTGAAAATGTCTTTTTCCCAGTGTATAACTTTTCTATTTTTGCCAAAAAGTACTTAACTGTAGTTGCATTCATTTATATATCAAGGTCCTCAATTTTATTTCTCTGATATACATGTGTGTGTTGGTGACTTGTAACAATCTGATTTTAGTATAATGGCTCTGCAGTATACTCACATTGCAAGTAATGGATCTATTTACATTATTAATTTAATCTTAGTTTAATTTGGTGTTTACTTGCTTTTAAGAATTTGTCTTTTTTGTTGTTGCTGTTATTGTTAAGATTTTTCAGCTTCTTAGTTTTGTCATGTAATGGAAGGGGAAAATGGGAAAGATGATAATAGCACCTATATTTCAGGGCCTTACTGAGCATTTTGTGTGTTGAGTAAAGCAGATTCATATAATAAATATATAGACTTATATAATGAATATAATAAAACATTCAGCATGCTATTTTAACTACTGTTATATTTGTCAATTAATTAATTAATTAGATGATTAATTTACATACCATGCTCTGTCCCCTCTCTGCCTCCCCCTTCTCTGAGAGAGTTGTCTCCCTCTGGTTATTCCCCCACCCTGGTGCATCAAGTCCCTGCAGGTTTAGGCACATCCTCTTCCGCTGAGGCCACACAGGACAGGACAGCCCTGTTTGTGAATGGATACCACAGTCAGGCTACCACAGCTTTAGGGAAGAGCCTCCACTCCAGTTGTTGGGGGGATCCACATGGAGACTGAGCTGCACATCTGCTGCATTTGTGCCAGGGGCTCTTTTCCAGCCCACATGTGGTCTTTGGTTGGTGGCTCAGTTTCTGAAACCTCCTAGAAATACAGGTTGATTGATTCTGTTGGTCTTCCTGTGGGGTTCCCACCCCCTTCAGGGTCTTCAGTCCTTCTATCAACCGTTTAGTAAGAGCTCCCCGACGTCTGTCCATCCAATGTTTGGCTGTGGGTGTCTGTTTCAGTTAGCTGCTGAATAAAGGCTCCCAAAGGTCAGTTATGCTAAGCTGCTGCTATCGGCAAGCATGACAGAGCATCATTAATAATGTCACAAGTTGAGGATTTTCCATGGGATGAGTTTCAAATTTAGCTGGTTATTGTTCGGCCATTGCTTCTCTCTCTGCTCCTTTGTCTGATTTAATTGGGGAAGGACCAATTATTGATTGACCATTCTTTTAGCCTCTGCTTCTTTGTCTGATTTTTTAAAAGATTGCATTTTAATTACAATATTTCTTTTTTCTTGTTTGTCCCTCTTATCACTTTCACATGCCCCTCCCACTCTCCTTCAAATTTTTGGACTCATTTACTCCTTGTTATTACAGGCATATATATATATATATGTATATGTATATATATATGTATATATATGTATATATATATTTGATTATGCACATATTTTCTCAAATATAGCCTGTTGCATTAAAACATGCTACTTGTATGTATGTTTTCATGGCTGATCATTTGGCTTTGGATAACTAATTTTATTCTCTTCCTTGGGGCCATTTACCTCTCCAGCTCCCTTCTTTATGCCATTACTTGTAAATTTCTAGTACAGTGTTGAATCCTCAGGAGCTGTGACATGATTGTTAGTATCCTTGCTCAGCTCTCCACTGGATTGAATTCATGTCGATGAGACTTCTCCAGTATTGCTTCTGGTATTATTAAAATATGTAACCTTATAGCAAAATCCCTCAACTTTTTATCTTAAAATCTTTATATAACCTTCCTCCATAATGTTTCCTGAGCCTTGGTATAGGCAAGTATTGTAGTGGGTCTGAACTCCATAACTACATTTTGATTGGTTGTTGTTTTCTATAGTGGTCTCCATTTCTTGCAAGGAAAAGATTTCTTTTTTTATTAGATATATTCTTTATTTACATTTCAAATATTGTCCCCTTTCCTCATTTCCATCCCCCCGAAAATCCCCTAACCCATATCCCTTCCCCTGCTCACCAATCCACCCACTCCCACTTCCCTGCCCTGGAATTCCCCTATACTTGGGCATCAAGGTTTCTCAGGACAAAGGGCCTCTCCTCCCTTTGATGTCCAACAAGGCCATTTTCTGCTACATATGCAGTTGAAGCCATGGGTCCCTCCATGTGTACTCTTTGGTTGGTGGTTTAGTCCCTGGGAGCTCTGGGGAGTACCTGGTGGTTCATATTGTTGTTCCTCTTATGGGGCTATGAGGAACCCTTTAGCTCCTTGGGTTCTTTCTCTAGCTTCTTCATTGGGGACCCAAGGAAAAGATTTCTTGATGAGGGATGAAGAATATAATTGGATGTGAGTACACAGATGGATTTTTATAAATTATTGTTCATTGTGATGCTGGTTTAGTAACTAATCAGTGCTAGTAAAATCATGCTTATTGAAGGAGAATCTACAATAGCCAATTGCATAAATCAGCAGCTGTCATTGAAGGTGTCATTGGATATTTTATAACATGAGTTTATATTTTATTACTATTCAAATGACAATATATTCTTGATTAAATAGTTCCTCTTTCTGTCTTGAATTTTTGTGATATGATTTCAGATAGTGTTTTCTTTTATATAGATATTTAATCAGTGTTTATATAGATATTTCCTTACTTAATTCAGTATATATTGTATATCATATTTTAATTTTAACTCAGTAAATTCTTTAACATTCATTTCTGCTCTTCAAATTTCCTTTGCCTCTTGCATGCATCTAAATTCTCCATATTGAATCAAGACTAGATGAATTCTGTCATTATATTAAATAATATTCATCTTTTTATTGTTGGCTAACATGGGATATTTATCTCATTAAATTTTTTACCTCTAAAACCTTGAATTTTTCTGCAAGTATTCTGTAAATGAGAATGATTTTTGTTTCAGTGAAATGAAAGCTATGTTGGAATTATATTCTTTGTTGTCTATGGTTAAGGAAAAAAATTAATTACCTTACCTCATATACTAGTAGATTATAGACCTGAGACTGAAAGCCCATGTACATATTAATCACACTTCTAACATCTCCATATATTGCTGATTTGAAACTTCTTGAATAGCAAATAGTTATGTCTAACCTGGCCCAATTCCAAGAAAGAGATTTGCTTAATTTTTTCTTTAATCCAATTTATTTGCCTCTTGGATTTCAATATAAATCATCAAAAGCAAAATGTTATCTAAAGTTCAAGTTGCTCTTGGGGATATTATTTTTACTCACACAAAAATAATTTACATAAAATATAAAACTTCAAGGTTATGATTCTCTGTATTTTATGTTTTAAACTGAAAGGTTTTTCATGGCTTGGGTGGTCAAATGACAAATGGGCAAGAAAAGATTTCATGATGAGAGGTGAAGCCTATACTTATCTATGGGTATACAGACAGATGTTTATAGATTATTGTTAGGTGTGAAAGTGTTTAAAAACTACATGCATTCATAGTATGATAGAATTGGAGAGGAGATTCAGGAATTTTAGGAATAATCAGCATGCCCTTGGATTCATTTTAAGATAAAAAATATAGCTATAAGATTGCAGAACTAGAAAAGTCTCAAAATATCCAATAACTTTAGCTATGATTTTTCATTTTGGTTAATCACTGATATTCAGTGTTCTATGTTAACACACAGATTGAAGGAAAACTATTCTCAGTACTAGTATTTGAAAGTTGTTAAACTCTTAGCTTGTCCAAACATGATTTGAACAATAATGATACCAGTAAGCAAGCTACCATGGAAGAAGAAAACCCACGAAGCTTTGGCCCAACCAAAAAATCTACAGACGACTAAGGAATGCTGGAAGCAGGAGAAATAGTCTTACTTGGAGTAGAGTAGTTGCTTAGTTATATACAAGTAACACTACACAGACTGAGCAGGTTGTATGTATGTATATGTTTAAATACATATATATGGATGTATATAATAACAGTCAATTGGATAAGAGGCTATGCATTTGAAAGAGAACAAGGTGAGGTATATTGGACAGCTTGGAGGACAAACAGCAAATGGGATAATAATTGTGTAATTATAATCTCAAAGAATAGACAAAATACTTCAAAAAGTCCCCAGATTTTGTTTAGTAAACATTAAGGAACCCATTATCCTATGTGGGTGGTACTTATATTTTTTCTTTATTTTTTTTTATTTTCTATATTCTTTGTTTACATTCCAAAGACTTTCCCCTTTCACAGTTTCCCCCCACAGCATATGTCCCATAAGTCCTCTCCCCCTGCCCGCCCTTCCTCTATTCCCCAATCACCCCACCCACCACCATTTCTCTGTTCTGGCACTCTCCTACAAAACTGGATCCAGTCTTTTCAGGACCAGGGTCCTCTTCTTCCTTCTTCTTGGGAATCTTTTCACTTGCTAATTATGCCTTGCTTATTCAGAGCTTCTGGGCTCATTAATATCCACTTATCAGTGATTGCATTTCATGTGTATTCTTTTGTGATTGGGTTAATTCACTTAGGATGATATTTTCCAGATCCAACCATTTGCCTACAAATTGCATGAATTCATTATTTTTAATTGCTGAGTAGTATTCCGTTGCATAAATATACCACATTTTCTGTATCCATTCCTCCTTTGAGGGACATCTGGGCTCCTTCCAACTTCTGGCTATTATAAATAAGGCTGCTATGAACATAGTGGAGCATGTGTCTTTATTGAATGCAGGGGAATCCTCTGGGTATATGCTCAGGAGGGGTATGACAGGGTCCTCTGGAACTATCAAGCCCAATTTTCTGAGGAACTGCCAGACTGATTTCAGGAGCAGTTGTGCCAGCTTGCAATCCCACCAACAGTCGAGGACTGTTCCTCTTTCTCCACATCCTTGCCAGCACCTGTTGTCTCCTGAGATTTTAATCTTAGCCATTCTGACTGGTGTGAGGTGGAATCTCAGGGTTGTTTTGATTTGCATTTCCCTGATGACTAATGATATTGAACATCTCTTAAGGTGCTTCTCAGCCTTATAGTACTTGACGTTCTAGCGAGAGCAATTAGACAACATAAGGAAGTCAAAGGAATACAAATTGGAAAGGAAGAAATCAAACTATCATTATTTGCAGATGATATGATAGTATACTTAAGCAACCCCAAAAACTCCACCAGAGAACTCCTACAGCTGATAAACAACTTCAGCAAAGTGGCTGGTTATAAAATCAACTCAAGCAAATCAGTAGCCTTCCTGCACTCAAAGGACAAGCAGGCTGCTGAGATGTCCTGCCGAGCTGCCCTGGCACTGGCCACTGGGGAGAGCCTAGCAGGTTTCCACCTGAGCTATGGTAGTCACAAATTAAGTCTGGATACCTGAGCCTCTCTACTGGTGACCTGGTGGCCAGATGGAGACCACCGGTATAAGGTTCTGGGAGGACCACAGGGCAAGCAGCTCCCAGTAGCATTGGTGCATGGCCTGGTGGCTTTGGAGATGTTCTGCGGAGCTGCCCTGGCACTGGCTACTGGCACGAGCCTGGCAGGTTTCCACCTGAGCAATGGTAGCCACAGATTAAATCTGCCTACCTGGGCCTCTCCACAGGTGGCCTGGTGGCAAGATGGAGACCAACCACCGCTGCAATGGCCCCAGGAGGACCGCGGGGCGGGTAGCCCCCAGCTGCTTTGGTGCACAGCCCAGTGGCCGCAGAGATGTCCTGTCGAGCTGCCCTGGCACTGGCCATTGGCGAGAGCCTGGCGGGTTCCCACCCAAGCGATGGTAATCGCAGATTAAGTCTGGATACCTACTCCTCTCTACTGGTGACCCAGAGGCAAGATGGAGACTGGTGGTGTTGGGCCCTGGGAGAACTGCGGGGCAAGCAGCTCCCAGCCTCGTTGGAGCATGGCCTGGTGGCCATGGAGATGTTCCTCCAAGCTGCCCTGGCTCTGGCTACTGGCGAGAGCCTGGGAGGTTCCCACCCGTGGGATGGTAATCACAGATTAAGTCTGGATACCTGCGCCTCTCTACCGGTGACCCGTGATGGTACTTATCTTTAACATTGAGGTCTCCATAACTGTTCCTTCTGCCTTTTCTTTAAACAGTAGTCTCTGCCACTACTAAGAGCTCTAAAAACTACTTCTCATGGTTTCCATGAGTCTTAGACAAGAATGTTCCTCCTACTAGGAACAAACTACTAATATGTAATTAATTCTAGAGTGAACTATCCAGCAACTTTCTATACTTAGAGAATTTCATTGAAGGACAGCCACCCACCTAGATTTGTCCTTCTCGGTCATTAAAAATCCTATTGAAGAAAAGAATATTCTTTTAACATAATGTACATCACTATTTATTCAAGGAAAGACAATTGTATGACACAAACCTACAATTAAAGCATGCAGATCTCTCACTTGAAGTATAAAATAATGTGCTACCATAGTTGCTGATTCTCTCCCTATTCATGTTTTCACCCCTCCCTTCTCTCCTCTCTCTTATAGTCATTATTTTATTTCCCCACCCCTCTTCACTTGACCCAGTTTTACACACTTTCTCATTCTTTGCTATACAATATGATCCCACTCCTGGATTTTTGTGAGTAGTCTGTGGAGCTCCTTACATCACAATCCTTCTCTAAGGATATGGCAGTCAGAATGGATTAAAACTGAAGAATGATGACCCTTGCTAGGAGGAATTGTCACCCCTTGCTCCAGAGTATCACATATAATATTAGTTTCATTAATTGCTAAGATTGAGCCTCTTCCAGACCCTCTAGGCAAATGGCCCACATGTACATTTTAACACTACTTTCTTGTATATATTTTCTAGACCTCTATTATGACCTTTTAATTTACTCCAACATTATCTAACTTATTGTTGCTTGATTTGGTTTTTGCTATTCTATTTTTATTTTCACACCTCTTACTCTTATTTTACTAATTATTGCCAATAAGTGCATTTTAAAAATAATTAAACTATATATGACCCTAGGAAATATACAATTTATATGCAAAAAAACTATAATCCTCAACTAAAGAAGCTAAAATCATGGCTTTACTCCCGGTTTAAACCATCTGACTTCTGGGACATCATTACAAGTAGAAACTGTGACTTAGGTCCAATTACATGCTGGGCTCTAACTGGGTGCCTCCTGATTCTTTTAAGATGAGTAGTCAGAATTAGAATTTAAATTGTCAGCTCAAGGAAACACAGGATCCATTTGGATTCTGCTAGTTAAGGAGCCATGGGAATTCATAGGGGCAGATTCTTGTCATTCACTCATTTCTCTTCTCTGGGACTAAAAGAGTGATCTAAGTTCTTAAGGAACTGTTTTAATTACCTTTTCATGTAATGCTGCACTTATATAAAATGTATGATCAGAAGAGGCTTCTGTTCAATATACATGAATTCAACTCTATCCACTCACATCATATTTAAATGCCAGGGTATAAAGAAAGTAGGAAAATGGAGGAGAAAATGAACATCCCTTAAAATTCTGTAGTAGTAGTAGTAATGCAATAATTTTAAAGCTCTAAGTTTCATTTTTTAAAAAAGATAACCAGAAGTTACCTGCCACCTCTGGGAATGGGAGAAGTGTCACATTTCTTTTGAAAAATACTCTTCTTTTGAAGCACAAACCAAATCAATTCAATTTTATTCTGTAGATTTGTTTCATACCAGTCAATAATAATTCAAACCTGTCTCCCAGAAGCACTGGGTGTGAAGAACAAGAAGGTGCTGTCACCTGATTTTGTAACATCCCAGCATTTCTAAATGTTGAATGTATATGACAGATATAGAGGTTATTTAAAACCCGTGCTAAGGAAGTTTAAGAAAGAATATACTGGGATAACACTCCCTTGTCCTCACTTTACTCCTGTGTGTGCATGTGTGTTGAGTGTGTGTGTGTGTGTGTGTGTGTGTGTGTGTGTGTGCTTCTCTATTTGAGGCATTTACTTTGAGTACGGGCACCTCTCTTAATCATTATCATTATGCACATGAAGAAATGGAGGAATGCAAAAGAACTTCAGGCTTTCCTAAAATGAAGGTTATAGTATTAAATGCTATATGAAACAATTCAGTTCTCTACCATTCACACTAGAGTAATGACATCTTCTAAAAGTGACATACATCTTTTAAAACCTCACCAAAAATTTCTAAAATTAATGTAATGGATACTTAACTTGCAAAGAAGCCAAATATCAATGTGCACATTGGAATTAACAGTAAATAATCATTTTGTTCATTGGCTGCTCTGTGTGAACTAACATAAAACCCATTACAAAGTATGGAATTAAAGGAACTTGCATGTATACATCGCAGATATTTATAATGCCAATAATTATAATCAAATTTATTTAAATGAAAATTTAAGGAAATCTAATAATTTTTCCTTGGCTAAGAATACACCTATATGCTTACTATCTGAAGTAGATATAATTAGAATGATATGTGATCCATAATTAGAAGCAAATATAATAATTATGAAAATTCCGTAATGGTTAACATTGTCAACTTGACAGTATTTAGACTCCCCTAGGAAACAAGTTTCTAGATAGTCATATAAAGAATTATTGAGATCATAATAATCTCTAGCATGAACCAAGAGGGAGTATCTAGATTAGGTTAATGAAGTTGCGAAACCCCACTTTAATTGTGGACAGTACCATTTCATGGAATAATATGGAGAAGTAAACTGAGCATGGGCTTTCATCATGCTCTACTTGCTGACCACAGATACTGTTGACCAGCTATTTCAAGTACCTCCCACTATCACTGCCCAGGCATTACAGACTGGAAGGAGAACTGTCAACCAAAACATGCCCATCCTTTCAGAAGCTGCTTTCATCAATGTTTTATAACATAACAACAGGAAATGTACCAAGGAAAATGACACTGAGAAATGGGCTTTACTATGATAACTGACACATGTTTTGGGTTTTTTTTTTTTTTGGCTTTTAGAACTACTTTATGGAAGGAATGTGGAGGCACTTGGAAATTTGGGTGAGTAAAATCATGTGTTTGGATGACATGTCAACAAGAAATAGAGAAGTGATAGTTAATATAGTCAACTTGACAAGATCTAAAATCACCTAAAGGACAAACTTGTAGGAGTAATTTGAAGGCATCTCTGAGGGCATCTCTGAAGTAAATATGATCCATATACTCACACAAACACAAACACACACACACACACACACACACACACACAAACACAAACGCACAGGGCTGGGGTAGAGAGAATGCAGTATTATCACAGGATATTCTTTCCTTTTTTTCTATATTCTTTGCTTACATTCCAAATGATTTTCCCTTTCCAAGTCCCCCCTCCCCTTAAGTCCCATAAGCCCTCTTCCCTCCGCCTGTTCCTCAATCAACGCCCTCCCACTTCTTTGTCCTGACAATGCCCTATAATGCTACATGAAGCCTTTCCAGAACCTGGGCCCTCTCCTTCCTTCTTCTTGGGAAGGATTTGATATGTGAGTTGTGTCTTGGGTATTCAGAGCTTCTGGGCTAATATCCACTTATCAGTGACTGCATTCCATGTGTGTTCTTTTGTGAATGAGTTACCTCACGTAGTATGATATTTTCCAGTACCAATCATTTGCATAAGAATTTCATGAATTCATTGTTTTTAATTACTGAGTAGTATTCCACTGAGTAAATATACCACGTTTTCTATATTCATTCCTCCATTGAGGGACATCTGGAAGTTAGACCCCAGAGAACCAAATAACTCTATTAAAAATGGGGTACAAAATAAACAAAGGATTTTCACCTGAAGAATTTCTGATGGCTGAGAAACACCTTAAGAAATGTTTAACATCATTAGTCATTAGAGAAATACAAATCAAAACAACCCTGAGATTTCACCTCACACCAGTCAAAATGGCCAAGATTAAAAACTCAGGAGAAGCAGGTGTTGGTGAGGATGTGGAGAAAGAGGAGAACTCCTCCACTGCTGGTGGGATTGCAAGGTAGTACAACCACTCTGGAAATCAGTATGGCGGTTCCTCAGAAAACTGAGCACGACAATTCTGGAAGACCCTGCTATACCACTCCTGGGCATATACCCAGAGGATTCCTCAGCATGCAATAAGGACACATGCCCCATTATGTTCATAGCAGCCTAATTTATAATAGCCAGAAGCTGGAAAGAATCCCGGACATTCTTTCTTAAGTTTCCTTTACACAGGTTTTAAATAACACCCTGCATCTTTCTAGTGCATCCAACCTTCAGAAATGCTGGGGAAAGTCAGATGGCAGTACCTTCTAGAATGCAGCAGATCAAGTTTAATGTGTCATTCTTGCAGGATTTGGGAAGACAAGATAGAAACACAGGCAGTAGACATCCAGGTTTGGACATGTCTGAATAAAGTAAGGACAGTATGAGGAAATAGGGTATGAATCTGACTATATTCTACCCACATCTTAAGAAGTTGAGTACAACTAAATTCAAAAGTAATAGAAAAATTTGCTTGGCAGAATAAATGCCAAGGAAGAATAACGTTTAGTCTGTCGCTACTTCTCTTTATCCAGGTATTCAGTGGGAGTCAAAGAAAAATGAAGATTTTTGTGAGTTATAATGTATGAACAGGCTTAAGATTGTGAACAAGCAGAGTGCAGATATAAGTCATTTGTAATTCTTTTTGTTTCAATTTTTTCTATATTCTTTGTTTACATTCCAAAGGCTTTCCTTTTTCCCAGTTCCCCCCTCACCATATGTCCCATATGTCCTCTTCCCTCCCCCACCCTGCCTATTCCCCAATCACCACCCCACCATTTCTCTGTTCTGTTCTGGTACTCTCCTACAAAACTGGATCCAGTCTTTTGAGGACCAGGGTCATCTTCTTCCTTCTTCTTGGGAATCTTTTCACTTGCTAATTGTGTCTTGAGTATTCAGAGCTTCTGGGCTCATTAATATCCACTTATCAGTGATTGCATTTCATGTGTATTCTTTTGTGATTGGGTTAACTCACTTAGGATGATATTTTCCAGATCCAACCATTTGCCTATAAATTGCATGAATTCATTATTTTTAATTGCTGAGTAGTATTCCATTGTATAAATATACCACACTTTCTGTATCCATTCTTCCTTTGAGGGACATCTGGTCTCCTTCCAACTTCTCGCTATTATAAATAAGGCTGCTATGAACATAGTGGAGCATCTGTCTTTATTTTATGCAGGGGAATCCTCTGGGTATATGCCCAGGAGTTGTATGACGGGGTCCTCTGGGAGTGTCATGCCCAATTTTCTGAGGAACCACCAGACTGATTTCCAGAGAGGTTGAACCCATCTTGCAGTCCCATCAACAGTGTAGGAGTGTTCCTCTTTCTCCACATCCTATCCAAAGAAAGATCTTATATTCTTAACTGAAACAATAAAAAGGTTTCATTGAAATCAAGATTCTACTTATCTAAGGCTCCAAGAAATAGATGTAAATTTATGCAAAAGGAGAAATAAGACATGGGAATACCACAAATATTATTCATTCTCTGTTTAAAAGCAGTTACATAGGATAGTAACAATGAAACATCTGCTATCAAGAATTTCAAACAGTGCTACATACGTATTCTAAGTTTGCCAGGCTTCATGCCATGTAGGCAGAACTTGGCATATTTTTCCTCATGGTACTGGTGAATAGTCATAAAGAATTGAGAAATTCAGAGAACTATGTATTGATTCTCTTCAAACTCAGAGAGTCACTGAAGCCAGACAATGTGTAGCCGATCTGAAGTCACTGTAAGAATACACTTTGATGCAGTGAAGCTGTGAAGATGAAACCTAAGTTACAAAGTAGAGACTAGTACTATTAGACATCATATCAGATTTGCCAGTCTCAAGGTACATCAGTGAAGGAAAACTATAGGCATGGAGTGGAACCAGCCACATAGGTGATGTGAGCTACAAGTATCAGAGTGGAGATGGCTGGTAACTGAGGCATTAGAGAGTCCAGAATACCCATTAGAGGCCCGAGTTGCTACACATAAACCTATATGAATTGAGATTTTCCCTGTTGGGATTTTGTCCGGCTTTGAATCCAACATTCCTTGATAAGCCAATTCATCACACTAAGGATGATAATGTTTATTTTGTATGATTATGTTGTATTTTGTGACTCGTTAGTTTTTTGCTTTTGTTGTTCTTGTTTTGTTTTGTCTTGTTTGTTTCTTCATGTTACATGAACTGACAGCTTAAGAATTTCCTTGAATTTCAAGTGAATTTTTGAAACCCTGTTAGAATTGCTAAGTTTTATTAGGATTTGGTAATTTGGACTGAATGTTTCGGGTTGTTTGTTTGTTTGTTTGTTTGTTTGGTGTTTTTTGTTTGTTTGTTTGTTTTTTGGTTATTTTTGTTTGTTTGTTTGTTTGTTGGTTTTTTTTTTTTTTTTGGTTTTTCGAGACAGTGTTTCCCTGTATAGTTCTGGCTGTTCTGGAACTCTCTCTGTAGACCAGGCTGGCCTTGAACTCAGAAATCTGCCTGTCTCTGCCTCCCAAGTGCTGGGATTAAAGGCGTGAGCCACCAACACCCAGCTGTTTTGTTTTTTAATTATATAACCATGATCCTACAGAGACTAGAGGAGAAAATCTACAGCTTGAAAATCATGTGTTTGGGTACCATGTTGCCAAGAAATAGAGCAGTGTCAGTTAATATAGTCAATATAACAAGGTCTAGAATCACCTAAGCAACAAACTTCTAGTAATGTTTAAAGAGTCCTCCAGATCAAATTAGATGGGAATACCCACCTTAACTGTGAATAGCACATCTCATGAGATAATGTTCTCAACTGAATAAAAAAAAATGAGAAAGTGATAACCCTAAGAGTGCAGGAGTGACATGCATGCCTTAACAATACCGAACAGTACCCAAAAGCTGGATTTAAGACCCAATTAACAACTGGTACTGAAAGCAATCAATGACCCAGAACTAGGGAAGTCATGGATCCTGTAAGAGAACCTGCAAATTACTGTGTTACTAAACTAGCACAATCTCTAGCTGTAGTTTAAGTATTTGTCTTTATGTCCACTAGCCTGGCCATGGCAAGGATGGAATGACACTGTTCTGTACCTGTGACAGAGCCAGCATGGTATGAGTCAGCATGCACGAGCCTCTGAGAGTGTTGATGGTTGCTGCAGATATTAGGCTTGTTTGTATAATAATGTGCATAATTTCATGTTTCTCATTCAAGGAATGTCCTCTCTAAATGATTCCATGATAATCAGAGACAGCACAAGTATAAGAGGTGAGGGTGTGTTCAATATCTCAGCAAATTGGTAGAACACCATGACCTTCAGACAGCCCTTATTGCTGTGGGAAAGAACTCTGAAACATGAGTTCAAAAACATATTTTTTCAACTATGCAAAATATAAGGAAGCAGCATGAGTTTTAAAAGGAGCTTCATAGATCGAAAGGAACAGAAACAGTTACTCTATGAGCCAGCTTCTCAGAGTGATGCAGAGGAAAGAGATAAAAAGATTTAGGGAGTGATGACCACAGGGCTTAGTCCCATCTAGCTAAGTTTACAAAGGCAGGCAGACCTCTGAATCGTTTTGCAAAGTTAAAGAAAACCACAAAACAACAACAACAACAACAACAACAACAACAACAACAACTATTAGAATAATACTTTATCATTGTAATTTGGCATTATGTAATTGGGAGTTACATATACTTAAATATATTTGGTTAACTACTCAAGTTTAAGAGTCATGCTTTACAGGATAGTTGAAAGTAGTGGGTGCTGGGCAGGAGGATGGGACCCGCTGGAAATTGCAGCAGAGGTCTGACAGGGCAGTATTATATTTTAGAAATTTCCCACTACAAACAACAATAAAAAACAAAAAACAAAAAATAACAACAATGGACTTACTGTCCTTTTCCTAAACATCAAGAAGCTAAGGTCATGGAATGCTGATTCATGAGATGGTCAAGAGGGAACCTAGACTAGAGTATATGACTGAATTGATGTGTAAATAAAAAGCTGGGCTTTTTGTCTGCATGAGATGAGCTAGCAGAGAGCAATAGAACTTCTATATTTAGAAAATTTTCTAGTGAGATTTGAGGTGTCTGGAGATCTCTAGAGAGTCAACACATATCTTCAGGAATTTTTTTTCCTAGGAGGATTTCTGATTTTGGACAGAAAATCTATGAAGAGCAAATACAGCTCTTTAAAAAAAATTATAACTCTTTTTTAGAATTTTTTTCTATCAGGGGTTCTGAGCTTGGCTGGTAATTCCAAGAATTACTTAAAGAATTGGAGCATACTACAGAGCCAAGAGCTATCCACAGAGAGCTCACTAGTGAGCCATCTCAAGTGGAGCATAGAACATCATCTTCTGACCCAAGATTTGATTTCCAGTTGTTTATTTAGCCATTCCCAGTCACCCCTTCTCTCAGGAACCCAAATCAAGCTGAGGCTGGTTCTAGGTGGGAGGAGCCAAAACAGAGACTGAGTCAGGGAAGGTAAAAATATTGGGCAAGTTCAGCTAGGGATGAATTCCACTTAGGGTGTCATGCAACAGTCCTCCCCCACCTGGTGTGAGATAGAGCTTGGTAAGGAAGTGAAAATTTGGTAAATAAGAATGGGTCAAGTAAATTTAAAAAAGCAAAGAAATGCATATTAAGGTTTTGAAACAAACTATTAGTAAGAAAGATGTCAAGATGTATATAAGGCTTTTGCAAGATTTCTTTGAGTTCATATAGAGTTAGTCCATGATTACTCAAGAAAAGTCATTGAGCCCTGATAAAGGGTGTATCAGGATATGTTAGTAAAGACCTTCCCATGCGTGTGCAGACACAGGAGAATGAAGAAATGCTAGAATATGATATTTTTTTGTGAAGTATAATTAAACCTTAAAGACAGAAACAGTTGATGATCTGCCTCATTCTAGTTTGGTCTTCATCAAATTGGCTTTATTAAAGTTAACTTGCTCCGATTTGATTAGTTTGGGGGGAAACTACGAACCATGAATTTACTAAGGTTGCCGCCTTCAGCCCCCCCCCCCCACTCCCCATGCTGACATCTTTATAGACAAATCTTGACATTCCTGAAAGTGAAACTGAATCAGAAGACCAGCTATCCTTTACGTTCTGATGAGGAGGTCAGAAAAGAATTATTCTTCAAACCAGAAGAAAAACAAGGAAGTTTTATATCAGATATTGACTGGAAAAAAGAATTTTTGGATCCTAAGACACAATTAGGAATATCAAAAGAAAATGTGGTAGTTATCTCAAACCTTGTTATTACTGCCTGGAGGAAGTCACCCTCTCTTCTGAGTCACAAACCTTAGCATTGATGGGCATCTAAAATGGATGCAGTCATAAAAATAGATCCTAATGAAGAGGTGGCAGACATATTATTGAGACAATTAACTTTAGAGACCTGCTTAGGCCTGTAAGTTGTTCTGGAAATATTTCATCTGCCTCTGTGCTGACTACAGTCTCGCTACTGCAAGAGCCTGCAATGCCAGCAGTTTTCCAGGGCTTCCCTCATTTCAAAAAGAGGGACCTAAGCCCCCACCCACACAAAGAGAGACCAGGCCCTGCTTCTGCCGCTTCCTGTTTTTATGCTTCTTTTTATAAAAATTGTTTAAGTGCTTCTTCTTTCCTCAAAATACTACCACCTAAAACAAAGTTCCTGCTTTTTAACCCAAGATAGTTTTTTTTAATTTGTTTAAAAATTATTTTAATCTTTAAAAATTCATATTGAATCTACCTTTCACAGGTCAAACCAGCTACATTAATAACAATTCTTTCATCCTTGATTGTTAAAATAATACTATCTACTTAAGCCAATTACTTTTCCACAGATAAGCTGTTCTTGCCTATACATAATAAACATGATAACTTCTCTCAGCTATCTAAATCAGATGACATTAGTAATTTCCAATTCTTCCTTCTAGTTTCCTTAATGTAACACCAGTGATTTTCCACCTAAAAAACTAAGATTCCATTAACACCCCTGTCACATTTCTTGGCGAATAACAACAGACTTCCAATGTTCTGCCAATCAGATTGCTACAGATATAACAAGTTCATTGCCCCTTCTCTTTCTACCCCTGTAGTGACTGTTCCACAGTTCTGTAGCTCCATGAAATGAAATTGCAATCAGTCATAAAAGGAACTCCAATTTTGCTGATGAAGCAGAGAAGGTTCTAGAAGTTCTATTTTTTATTGGATATTTTATGTATTTACATTTCAGATGTCTTACCCTTTCCTGGTTTCCTCTCCAGAACCCCCTATCCCATCCTACCTCCCCTACTTCTATGAGGATATTCCCCCTCGCAAACACGCACTCCCACCTCACTGCTCCGGCATTCCCCTGCACTGGGGAATCGAACCTTCACAGGACTGAGGGCCTCTCCTCCTGTTGATACCTGACAATGCCATCATCTGCTACATATGCAGCTGGAACCATGGGTCTCTCCATGTGTACTCTGGTTGGTGGAGGTCTGGGGAGTCTGGTTGGTTGATATTGTTTTTCCTATGCGGTTGCAAACTGCTTCAGCTCCTTCTATTCCTTCTCTAGCTCCTCCATTGGGGTTCCTGAGCTCATTCCAATGGTTGTCTGTGAGCATCTGCCTCTGTATTTGTCAGGCTCTGGCAGAACCTCTCAGGAGACAGCTATATCTGGCTGCTATCAGCAAGAACTTCTTGGCAACAGGAATAGTATCTGAGTTTGGTGTCTCTATGGGATGGATCCCCAGGTGGGGCAGTCTCTGGATGGCTTTTTCTTCAGTCTCTGCTCCATACTTTGTCCTCATAAATCCTTTAGACAGGAGCCATTGTGGGTTAAATATTTGGAGATGAGTGGGTAGCCCCATTCCCCACCCTCTGGATATGGTCTCTATTCTTCCTCCCCTTTCTTGGACATTTTAACTTATCTCATCCCTGTTGGGTCTTAATCATCTGCAACTGGCTAAGCAGTAGAGACAACTCTGCATACAGCATCTAAAGAGACAACCAGTGTCTGGTATACTCTGGGCTGAGTCTCTCCCATGATGCAGTGACATTTTTCTCAGGGGAGATTGCTCTTCTCAGCCAGATTTGTTTATAGAGGTGCTGTAAAGGGCCACTTAGACTCTCAAGAGATCCAAAAGATTTATTGATGCCTTGATATTGGGGATCAGAGAATTTATAGGTATGATTATTTATTTTGTCTTATTTCCTACATCTTTAGTTAAAGAGATTCACACAGCATATCATATAGACCAATTTTCCAAAAAATGTGTCAATAGCATTCACGATCCAGGAGACTATTAACAGGGGACTTCAGGATAGGCTTAATGCTTTAGAGGAAGTAGTTCTATTTATGGTAAATGAATTTAAGATAAGACTCTCAGTGCAACGCCCTTCACTGGTTTATTGTGTTTGTCTAACCCACTTGCCATATAATACCTCTGAGCATGGCTGGTCGAAAATTCAGTCTAAATTAAACCTTCTTTGGAACAATTCTAATTTGGGTTTGTAAACAGATTCACTACATCGTCAGACCATGGATATTAGTAACTCTGAAATCCACTTTTATTGAGAAAGGGTTGGCAGCATATGCCTTTACTAATAACTTCATAGAGATTCTTTACCTTATCTAAAAAACACGTTTCAGGTTATTTAAAAAATATATAAAGTTCCAAGATGCTTAGAAAACTGAGTTTGTTAAAACTAAGATAGCTTAGAATAAAAACAATATTTTTGAAAATATATATTACATCTTAATAGATTATAATAGATCATTGTTATATTTATATTAATATTTATTATCTAATACTTATAGTTGCCAAGAAGTTCATTTCTGTAATGCCTAACCTTATCCCAAAAGTACTTAGTATTCTATACTTAAATATACAAATTTTATAAAATACACTTCAAGATTACACACACTAAAATTTTCTCCAGTTAACCTGCTCTCATTTTTATCTTAAGTCATTAGAGGATATATATTGAGAACTAATACTTTATTATATGGTATATATTCAAAAGACCCTTATAAACCAGAATGTATAATAAAAATGCACTTACTAAAAAGCTTCTATGTTGTGTATTATTATATTGTAGACACAACTACAACTAGAACATTTTCTCCAAATAGAGAAAGTATGTGTTCTAGACAGATATTAGTTATTCTTACTTTAAGAGAAAGAGTAGAGCTAGTAATATTTTATAGAGAGGCACTATTAATAAATGTACAGAACCTTCCTACATTCCTGAAATGCTTTTACATGTAATTTGCTTAAGGACAAGCAGATTTTCACTTATTTCAACATTTTGTTCCCACTCTCAGTTCATCATCTCAGACTTCAGAAAACAAAACACCAATGCAATGTGCAGGATTCAGCCTCACCACATGCCACTTCCTAAAAACATTCATTTTTCTTGAACAGGAGCAAAACCTATTTTTGCTATGCTAAATCCATTAGTTAAAAGAAAACCCTACTCTATATCTGATAAAAATTCTAATCATGTTTTTAAAGATTTAGTGTATATGTATGTATGTGTATGAGTGTGTGTGTGTGTGTGTGTGTGTCTGTGTATCTATGTCTATCTGATCACCTGTCTTTCTGTCAGTGTAAGTATTTGTGTACCAAGTGTAGAGGAGCCCATAAGGTCAGAGATTATTTCTAAAGCCTGCAGATGAAGTTATAAACAGTTATCAGTTATTCTAACAAAGTGTAGAAATGAAACTGAGCTAATTCACTGTAAGAACAGTAGATACTCTCATTCTCTGAGCCATCTCTCCAGCTCCTTAATTAAGTTTGGGCAGTGCTTAGTGACAGATTAATTATTTTAACACTAGTCAAAGTATCCACTTATTCTATATTTATATATGTATTTATATCCTAACTTTTGAACACAGTCTCACTTTTGAACAGGTCTCACTGTAGCTTAAAATTGACTTTAATTTGCCTTCTTATACCTTGGCCTCCTTAGAACTGGGATTACAGGTGTTTAGAGCCACACCAATTAAAACCGGTTTTAATATTTTAACTCTTGTCATTAAAAATATGGAAAAAGATTAATAGTCCCTCTGCAAATGTAATATTGATAAGACAAAAAAATGTTTGTTAAACAAAAAGTTTACCAAAATATTTAGTATAGACAAAAATTATTAATGAATGCTGGGTTCTCTAGAGAATTGTGCTGTTTTTCTGTTAAGTGGCTGTCATTACCTGTAAAAAGATAATTTTTTCAATTCAGGAACAAAGTAAGATGAAGCCTACAATAGGTTAAATCATAAGGTTGGTTTACCATAAGAAAAATTCTAAGCCCTAGTTCTTGGAAAAACAATGTGGCATGTCTGAGCTTGTCAATGATAATACATTGCTCACTGCTTACATTATTTTGGAATTGTAACATAGGCGACAAAATGGTGTCTGCTTGGCAACTGCTTTGAAGACCATCCACTATAAAGGAATCTGGACATTAATCAGAAGTGATATCAATCAAGGACACAGCTAAAATCTCGATAAGTTTAAAATTTTCCAGAGACTACAAGACACGCTCACTTTTCTCCAGACGCATATAGATGAAGGCACTAGACTTTGTAACTACTATCACTTTGTCCCAAATCAACGTCATGAGCATTTCAGTAGATGCACAAAAAATGGACAGACTGCATTCTTAAAATCTCTGTGAGCTGGGGACCTGGGCATAATTTACATGGCAAAAATAGCAATCTCTCACAGACTAGGCAGAAGCATTTTCAAGGAGGCTGGGTCCATGTATTGCATGATTAGGCAGTAAAACCCACCTAGTAAGGATGCTTTATAGTATCTCATATTTTCATAACAACCTGATCATTTAGTAAATTTAAATGGAAGGTTTAGTAAATACAGCTGTGAGTGACCTGGTTAGTGATACAGAAAGAAACAGCTTATTTGAACATAAATTACAATATAATAGGATACAACAACATAGTACTGTACTATAAAGCTATTATTTTACTTTTGAAAAAGGGAGAAAAAGTTTATATGATAGTCAGAGAGAATGTATCCTATGATAACAATCATAATAAAAGCAAAAGTGTATGTAGAGTTTCAACCCTTCTCCAATAAAAGATTAGTGTTGCAGTAGATTTACCATAATTTACTAAAACTTTGTAATATCAATATTTTTAATTTTTTTTCATTTTTAGTTTGCAAGTGTTAGTGTTTCACTAACAGACTCAACCATACTGTGACCTAAACTATCCAGCCAAGGAAGGCCTTGACCTTGCTATCTTATGCCTTGGACTGTCAAACAGCTGGAACTATCTATAGTCAGATCACCCAATCCCTATGAATGTACATTTAGTTTTAGCAGGACTTTAGAAAAATAGTGATTAAAAATATCAAGCAGCAAGGTCTAGAATTACATCAGTTAACCCAAATAGCAAAACTATGGTATACAGTAGTATAACATACTTTTAAAATTATGATCATAACCTTATTTTAACTAAAAATAGGATTTATATTGTTAAATATATTTTACAAATAAAATATTAGGAGGAAGGGAAAGCATTGATACATTGTCAGGTGTTTATTATGTTTCATGTTGTATCTCATGTCTTAAAATACATATCACAGTGATATTTAGAAGAAGGAATTAGCATCTGTAGTTGATACAGCTGAAGCTGACCCATTGCTCAACTCTGCAAGTAAGAAAAGTAACCATCATGCCAATTCTAGTTCGTTCCGGGTTTACTATGACACAGATCACTTTCAATAAATTAGTATATTTCTCCTCAGTTGTAGTTTGGTTGCCAGATGAGCATTCCAGTCATTACTATTCAATATCCTTTGGAGGAGAAAGACTGTACGACAAACTTTACTTTCTGATTCAAACTTCTATCATGTCTTGGGCTGATTATCATAATAAAATTCTCAGTTATTTTTAATCTCTAATCTTGGCTCCTCTTCCTGAAACTGTTTTAAAGATTAGTATTGGTATAATTGACTTTCTAAAATGAAGTTTATAGTAGAAACCCCTCAATGTTTTTTTTTTAGAAAAATGCAGATTCTTCCAACAATAGTTATCTATATTCAATTTATTTCCTCTTAACCTTTGATAACATTTTTGTTCACTAGTAGAAAATGTTACTGTATGATATAAGCAGCCTGTATAAGCTGTCAATTTTCCTTGTGTTTAGCATATTAAACCACATATCTTGTAGATTATCCATCTCATATCCAAATCTTAATTAATACAATTTTCTATATTCATATACTCATATTTCATAATGACCCCTTTTATGGAGAAGTATTAGGTGTGATAAGTGTGTAATATATATAATTTCTTCTCAAGGTGAACTTGGTGATAGTTACACATTTTCAAGTTTAATATACAACTCACTCAATCTTTTCTTTCTATTCCTGTAAAAACTTACATCAATACTTATGCTAAAAACTACTCTTCTAAATTTTTCATGTGACCATGCATTTACACAAAGACAAATAGTATTGTTCTTCAGGTGATCTTGTCATAATAAGTCTTGTTTCATCAAAGAAGAACTTAGCCTGTAGTATGTTGACTGATATTTTGTTTAGATTATCATCCAATCTTCATTAAAACCATTGTCCACTTCATTGTCCACTTTATAGGAAGTCCTTAATTAATTAATTCTAGATCTCATAAATTGAAACTAATAGATTCAATTGAAGTGTTTCTTGTCATTTAAAATTTTCAGACCTACCCACTTATATACACAATACAATTTCTTTGTGGAAGAAATTAAATTTACAAGTTTTGTTCTTTACAGAAATTTTAAGATTTTTGTTTCTATGCTGTCTTGCAAAATTCAAACCTGTATTTATTTGAAGCACAGAATTATATTTTTTTTTTAATTTTATTTTCTATATTCTATGTTTACATTCCAAAGGCTTTCCCCTTTCCCAGTTCCCACCCACCATAGTTCCCATAGTTCCTCTCCCCCCCATCTGTTCCCCAATAATTCCCCCTCCCCCCTCGGTTTCTTTACTAAACTGGAAGCAATCTTTACAGGCCCAGGGTCCTCTCCTTTCTTCTTCTTGGGAATCATTTGACTTGCTATTTGTGTCTTGAGTATTTAGGGCTTCTGGGCTCATTAATATCCACTTATCAGTGATTGCATTTCAGGTGCATTCTTTTGTGATTGGGTTAATTCACTCAGGATGATATTTTCCAGGTCTAACCATTTACCTACAAATTGCATGAATTCATTATTTTTAATTGCTGTGTAGTATTCCATTGTATAAATATACCACATTTTCTGTATCCATTCCTCCTTTGAGGGATATTTGGGCTGCTTCCAATTTCTGGCTATTATAAACAAGGCTGCTATAAACATAGTGGAGCATGTGTCCTTATTGCATGCAGGGGAATCCTCTGGGTATATGCCCAGGAGTGGTATGCCAGGGTCCTCTGGAAGTAACATGCCCAATTTTCTGAGGAACCGCCAAACTGATTTCCAGAGCGGTTTTACCATTTTGCAATCCCACCAACAGTGGAGGAGTGTTCCTCTTTCTCCACATCCTCGCCAGCACTTGTTGTCTCTTGAGTTTTTAATCTTAGCCATTCTGACTGGTGTGAGGTGGAATCTCAGGGTTGTTTTGATTTGCATTTCCCTGATGACTAATGATGTTGAACATCTTTTAAGGTGTTTCTCGGCCATCCGAATTTCTTCTGGTGAGAATTCTTTGTTTAGCTCTGTGCCCCATTTTTTGATAGGGTTATTTGGTTCTTTGCGGTCTAACTTCTTGAGTTCTTTGTATATATTGGATATTAGCCCTCTGTCGGATGTGGGGTTGGTGAAGATCTTTTCCCACTTTGTTGGTTGCCGTTTTGTCCTTCTGACAGTGTCCTTTGCTTTGCAGAAACTTTGTAATTTTATGAGGTCCCATTTGTCGATTCTTGATCTTAGAGCATAAGCTATTGGTGTTCTGTTCAGGAACTTTTCCCCTGTGCCCAAGTCCTCCAGGGTCTTCCCAAGTTTCTTTTCTAATAGTTTCAGTGTGTCTGGTTTTATGTGGAGGTCCTTGATCCACTTGGAGTTGATCTTAGTACAAGGAGATAAGAGTGGGTCAATTCGCATTCTTCTGCATGTTGACCTCCAGTTGAACCAGCACCATTTGTTGAAAAGGCTATCTTTTTTCCACCGGATGGTTGTGGCTCCTTTATCAAAGATCAAGTGACCATAAGTCTGTGGGTTAATTTCTGGGTCTTCAATCCTATTCCATTGATCTACCTGCCTGTTGCTGTACCAATACCATGCAGTTTTTAACACAATTGCTCTGTAGTACTGCTTGAGGTCAGGGATATTGATTCCCCCAGAAGTCCTTTTATTGTTGAGAATAGTTTTAGCTATCCTGGGTTTTTTGTTGCTCCAGATGAATTTGAGAATTGCTCTTTCTAGATCTATGAAGAATTGATTTGGGATTTTGATGGGGATTGCATTGAATCTGTAGATTGCTTTTGGCAAGATGGCCATTTTTACTATATTGATCCTGCCAATCCAGGAGCAAGAAATATTTTTCCATCTCCTGAGGTCTTCTTCGATTTCTTTCTTCAGGGACTTGAAGTTCCTGTCATACAGATCTTTCACTTGTTTGGTTAGAGTTACACCAAGGTACTTTATGTTGTTTGTGGCTATTGTGAAGGGTGTTATTTCCCTAACTTCTTTCTCAGCCTGCTTGTCCTTTGAGTACAAGAAGGCTACTGATTTGCTTGAGTTAATTTTATAACCAGCCACGTTGCTGAAGTTGTTTATCAGCTGTAGAAGTTCTCTGGTGGAGTTTTTTGGATCGCTTAAGTAGACTATCATATCATCTGCAAATAATGATACTTTGACTTCTTCCTTTCCAATTTGTATCCCTTTGACTTCCTTATGTTGTCTGATTGCTCTCGCTAGAACTTCAAGTACTATATTGAAAAGATATGGAGAGAGAGGACAGCCTTGTCTAGTCCCTGATTTTAGTGGAATTGCTTCAAGTTTCTCTCCATTTATTTTGATGTTGGCTACTGGTTTGCTGTAGATTGCTTTTACTATGTTTAGGTATGGGCCTTGAATTCCTGCTCTTTCCAAGACTTTTAGCATGAAAGGATGCTGAATTTTGTCAAATGCTTTTTCAGCATCTAATGAGATGACCATGTGGTTTTTTTCTTTTAGTTTGTTTATGTAGTGGATTACATTGATGGATTTCCGTATATTGAACCATCCCTGCATTCCTGGAATGAAGCCTACTTGATCATGGTGAATGATCGTTTTGATATGCTCTTGGATTCGGTTGGCAAGGATTTTATTTAGTATTTTTGCATCTATATTCATAAGAGAAATTGGCCTGTAGTTCTCTTTCTTTGTTGGATCTTTTTGTGGTTTAGGTATCAGCGTAATTGTGGTTTCGAAGAATGAGTTGGGCAGTGTCCCTTCTGTCTCTATTTTGTGGAATAGTTTGAAGAGTATTGGTGTTAAGTCTTCTTTGAAGGTCTGGTAGAATTCTGCACTAAAACCATCTGGTCCCGTACTTTTTTTGGTTGGGAGGCTTTCTATAACCCCTTCTATTTCTTTAAGGGTTATGGGACTGTTTAGCTGGTCTACTTGATGCTGATTTAATTTTGGTATTTGGTATCTGTCTAGGAAATTGTCCATTTCCTCCAGATTCTCCAGTTGTTTTGAGTATAGGCCTTTGTAGTAGGATCTGATGATCTTTTGAATTTCCTCTGTTTCTGTTGTTATATCCCCCTTTTCATTTTTAATTTTGTTAATTTGGATACTATCTCTGTGCCCTTTGGTTAGTCTAGCTAAGGGCTTATCTATCTTGTTGATTTTCTCGAAGAACCAGCTCTTGGTTTTGTTGATTCTTTGTATGGTTCTCTTTGTTTCTGCTTGATTGATTTCAGCCCTTAGTTTGATGATTTCCTCTCTTCTACTCCTCCTGGGTGAGTTAGCTTCTTTTTGTTCCAGCGCCTTCAGGTGTGCTGTTAAGTTGCTAGTGTATGCTCTTTCCAGTTTCTTTTTGGAGGCACTCAGGGCTATGAGTTTTCCTCTTAGCACTGCTTTCATTGTATCCCAGAGATTTGGGTAGGTCGTACCTTCATTTTCATTGAAGTCTAAAAAGTCTTTGATTTCTTTCTTTATTTCTTCCTTGACCAGGGTGTCATTGAGTAGAGTATTGTTCAGTTTCCATGTGTATGTGGGCTTTCTGTAGTTCTTCTTGCTATTGAAGACCACTTTTACTCCATAGTGATCCGATAGGAGACATGGGATTAGTTCGGTCTTCTTGTATTTGTTGAGGTCTGTCTTGTGACCAATTATATGATCAATTTTTGAGAAGGTACCGTGCGGTGCTGAGAAAAAGGTATACTCTTTTGTTTTAGGATGGAATGTTCTATATATATCTGTTAAATCCAATTGGTCCAAAGCTTCAATTAGTTTCACTGTGTCCCTGTTTAGTTTCTGCTTTCCTGATCGGTCCATTGAGGAGAGTGGAGTGTTGAAGTCACCTACAATCATTGTGTTAGGTGCGATGTGTGCTTTAAGCTTTAGTAAAGTTTCTTTTACGAATGAGGGTGCCCTTGCATTTGGTGCATAGATGTTCAGTATTGAGAATTCTTCTTGGTGGATTTTCCCTTTGACAAGCAGGAAGTGACCTTCTGTGTCTCTTTTGATGACTTTAGGTTGAAAGTCGATTTTATCTGATATTAGAATGGCTACTCCAGCTTGTTTCCTGGGACCATTTGCTTGTAGAACTGTCTTCCAGCCTTTTACTCTAAGGAGGTGTTTGTCTTTGACACTGAGATGTGTTTCCTGTATGCAGCAAAATGTAGGGTCCTGTTTCCGTATCCAGTCTGTTAGTCTGTGTCTTTTGATTGGGGAATTGAGTCCATTGATATTAAGAGATATTAAGGAATAGTAATTATTACTTCCTGACATTTTGGGAATTGTTATTATTATTTGTATTTGAGTGGTTCTCTTCTTTTGGGTTGGATGAGATGGGGTTTCTATCTTGTTTCTTCTGGGGTGTTGTTTCCCCCCTTGTGTTGGTATTTTTCCCCTATTATCCTTTGTAGGGCTGGGTTTGTAGATAAGTATCTTGCAAATTTGGTTTTGTCGTGGAATATCTTGGTTTCCCCATCTATGGCAATTGAGAGTTTCGCTGGGTATAGTAGTCTTGGCTGAAGTTTGTGTTCTCTTAGGGTCTGCATAAGGTCTGCCCAGGATCTTCTAGCTTTCATGGTCTCAGGTGAGAAGTCTGGTGTAATTCTGATAGGTCTTCCTTTATATGTTACTTGTCCTTTTTCTCTTACTGCCTTTAATATTCTTTCTTTGTTTAGTACATTTGGGGTTCTGACTATTATGTGACGGGAAGTATTTCTGTTCTGGTCCAGTCTATTTGGGGTTCTATAGGCTTCTTGTATATTCATGGGCATCTCTCTCTTTAGGTTGGGGAAATTTTCTTCCATAATTTTGTAGAAGATATTTGCTGGCCCTTTAAGTTGTAGATCTTCATTCTCATCTATCCCTATAATCCTTAGGTTTGGTCTTCTCATTGTGTCCTGGATTTCATGAATGTTTTGGGTTACCAGCTTTTTGCATTTTGCATTTTCTTTAATTGTTGAATCCATGGTTCCTATGGTATCTTCAGCATCTGAGATTCTGTCTTCTATCTCTTGTATTCTATTGTTGATATTTGCATCTATGACTCCTGATTTCTTCCCAAGGTTTTCTATTTCCAACATTGTCTCCCTTTGCGATTGCTTAGTTGTTTCTACTTCTGTTTTTAGATTTTGTATGGTTTTGCTCAGATCTTTCAGTTGCTTGTTTGTGTTTTCCTGTAATTCTTTAAGGGATTTTTGTGTTTCCTCCTTTATGACTTCTACTCGTTGACCCATGTTCTCTTGTATTTCTTTGGGTGATTTTTGTTTCTCCCCCTTATTGGGATTCACTTTTTGCTCTATATTCTCCTGGATTTCTTTAAGTGATTTTTGTGTCTGCCTTGTATGGGCTTCTAGTTTTTGATCTATTTTCTCCTCTATTACTTTAAGAAATTTATCTAAGTGATCCTCAATCTGCATCTTTACCAGTGATTTTAGATCTGAGTCTTGTTTTTCTGGTGTGTTGAGATATCTGGGATTTAATTGTGTTTGTCTTGCAATGGCTTCTAGCTTTTGATCTATTTTCTCATGTATTACTTTAAGAGATTTATCTAAGTGTTCCTCTATCAGCATCCTGACCAGTGATTTTAGATCTGAGTCTTGTTTTTCTGGTGTTTCGGGGTATCCAATATTTATTGCTGTTGGGGAACTGGGTTCGGATGCCGCCATATTGCCTTGATTTTTGTTAGTAGCGATCTTACGTTTGCCTTTTGCCATCTGGTTAACTCTGGTGTTAGTTGGTCCTGTAGATACTAGCTGGTGCTTGACCCTCCTGTGGGGTTGTAAGGCTATTTCCCAGTGACTGGGATACCTGAATCACTGTCCTGTGGGGCTCTTGCTCACAGATTGCTGACAGGTGGCCTGAGTCCCCCGAGGTCTTAACCTCAGGATATCCCAGGTATTTGGTTCCGCCTGTTGGGCGGCTGCTCTGCACTGCTCCTGCTCAGGGTTCGCTGTCTGATATCCTGTTTCCCCAGGGGTCTTAAAGTTGGGATATCTCAGTTATCTGGTTCCGCCTGCTGGCCCCAAGCTGCTGGGAAGCTGGCTGGGTCCGGTTTCCAGCTTCCCTGCCACTGGCTGGATGGGAGGCTGGTTCGGCCTCCGGCTGGGTCTGGGTATCTGGCACACTGGCTGACTCTGGCTTCCTCACCACCAGCTGGACGGGAAGCTGTAGGCAATATGGCAGCTGCCTGCAGGGAGCTCGGGGTCCGCCCCGCGCGCGAGTGCAGAGTGCACCCGCTATTCTGTGCCCAATTCCCACTCCAGGCCTGAGTCCCCGAAGGTCTTAAGCTCGGGCTGTGTCGGGTACCTGGTTCTGCCGCCGCCGCCGGATGGTTCTGAGCACCTGGGACGCTGGGTGACCCTCCGGCTTCCCCACCGCCAGCTGGGCGGGAAGCTGCAGGCAATATGGCAGCTGCCTGCAGGGAGCTCGGGGTCCGCCGCGCGCGCGAGTGCAGAGTGCACCCGCTATTCTGTGCCCAACTCCCACTCCAGGCCTGAGTCCCCGAAGGTCTTAAGCTTGGGCTGTGTCGGGTACCTGGTTCTGCCGCCGCCGCCGGATGGTTCTGAGCACCTGGGACGCTGGGTGACCCTCCGGCTTCCCCACCGCCAGCTGGGCGGGAAGCTGCAGGCAATATCACAGAATTATATTTTTAAATTAATAAATTATTTTTATATTTTATTTCCTAATACTGTAGCGATTTGAATAGATATCTTCCCCCATCCCCCACATTCATGTGTTTGAATACGTGGCCAAAGGGAATAGCACTATTAAATGTGTGGTCTTGCTAAAGGAATTGTGTTATTGTGGAGAAAGGCCTTTGAAGTGGTAAATGCTCAACCTATGCCCAGTATTAAACATATGTAATTTACTTGCCAACTAAAGATCAAGGTCTCTAATTCTCAGGTTCTCCAGTACCATGTCTGCCTGAACATTGGCATGCTTCCCACCATGAAGATATGGGACTAAACCTCTTAAACTGTAAGCTATCCCCAATTAAATGTTGTCACTTATAATAGTTGCATTGTTCATGGTGTCTTTTCACAGTTTAAAACCCTAACTGTAGAGAATTCAGCAACATTTCTGCTTTGGCAAGAGATCATATCCTAAGACTTACTAGGACTGTGTGATCTGGCTGGAATTCAGACAACTTTAATCACTCAAAATGGAATACAGATAAGCCCTTAGTACACATTATTAATCCAAAACAATGTAGGTAAGGTCAGTTTGTAGAAGGAAGCAACCATGTTTGAAATTGACATTTAATTGAAGGGCAGGCAATATGATTTTTTCAGAGAAAGATTTGACAGAATGTGTCAGAGATAATACACACCCAACTCTCATGAGAATGGCAGAGGAAAGGCAACTTAGTTAAGCACACACACACACACACACACACACACACACACACATGTGCATACAGAGAGAGGGGGGAGGGAGGGAGAGGAGAGAGAGAGAGAGAGAGAGAGAGAGAGAGAGAGAGAGAGAGGTGGTTCAGTGTATGCAGTTCAGTTAAATGAAGTTGAGTTCAGTTAAGTTCCTGTAGTTCTATTTAGTACTGTTCAGTTCATGCAGTCAGTGCCATCCAGTTTGGAATTTAGAAGCAGTTTTTCCAAGCAGAGCAATTCACTGAGAAGCTGAGAGAATCCAGATTGAGTCAGTTAGCTTGGAGAGGAGTTTGAGCCAGAAAAGCTGAGTTGAACCAAACGGCTAGAAAGAAAAGGCTATTCAACAGTAAGACTCTGAGAGGACAATATATCTGGTGAATAAAAGTTACTTTGATACCTAACTCAATTTCATTAACTTATTTTACTACTCTTTTATCTTTCCCTACTTAGAATGAGAGATTTACTATATATGCACATGTGAATACTTGGTCACCAGTTGATGGTATTGTTTGGGAAGGTTTAGGAGATGTGGTTGGCCTTACTGGAAGTAGTATGTCACTAAGGATAGGCTTTGAGAGTTTAAATCATCAAACCACTTCTGATTTGCTGCTCCAGTTCAGATTCAACATCTGAGCTCTTAGCTGCTTATCCAGTCTCTATGCCTGTTTGCTGCCATGCCTCTCTGCCATGATCAGCTTTCCCCCACCTTGAACTATAAGCCAAAATGAACTATTTTTGAGTCACCTTGGCAGTAGTATTTTGTTAAGGATTTGAAACAACTTCATCTAAAAAGCACAATTCAAGGAAATAGTGTGAGTGCTGCCATTATTAGGTTGAGAGATCCAGGTCATCAGAATTAGGGTGGAAAGAGAAGTAAGGGAAAAGGAGAAAAACAAGCATTTGAGAGTTTGATATAATCCTAGCTGTCGGGATATGAAACCCCAATAGCAGGGTGTCCTGGGCAATATTTTACAAAAAAAACCCACTTCATTAGATTTCCAAGAGAGAAGGGAAGACAGAAGGGAAAATAAAGTCAGTGGTGTCCACATTTCTCTGATGTTTAAGAGATTGTCATAACTGGCAGATAAACTAAGCCAGGAACAATCTATTTCTTGTGCCCTTCAAATTGTTGTTTAAACTTTCATAACACCTATCTCATGTGGGAACAGGAAGTTATATTACTTAATCACAGGGAATGACCACACAATCTGTTTTCAAATTGGAACCAGGTATAAAACAATGAAGATATAGTATGCAATGCTACAAGCCCCCAAGCAATAATGAGTGATTATCTCCTTGTGAAACCATATCATACACTCCCATCATCTTTTGGCATATGTTTTCTCATATGTTTGACTATTTTCTGAAGTGACTGATGTTAAATTAAAACTGATTGTCCCATTTTATACTTCTCCAAAATGGACTCACTCTTTCACTAACTGTAGGTGTACCGATACATGTTAATGAATGCTCAGGATTCTGGGTCTTCTCTTCTTCTGCATAGTTCTAACTATATACTTCTTTCTAAGAACCAAGGTCAAGTTTCTATTCAGTAAAGAATGGATTATTTGCCTCTTGTTCTGCCAGCTTCTTTTCCGTTCATATTGACATATTCAAGTTCCTGACTGCCTAGGATATTTATTATTTTCTGAGTATTTGTAATACATTTGTATCTAGGATGATTTCTCTCTGCATATAAAGCAATGTCAAAATGTTCTGTTTGCAAATATTATCATTGAAATGATAAGAAGTATTTTTGAGAGTTATCTTGTTTAATGGGATTACAGAAAATAGCAGATAGAATCCACAATATACCATATCATACTGGACATCAAGCTTGAGCATATTCTTTTACTGATTAAGGTATAGGAAAATTCTTATGAGAATACAGTTATGAGCAAGGGAGATACATCATCATTATAATAGATTCCTGTAGTATGAGAAACACTTATTTTTGATTTCTAATTACAGTTTTTTAATTTCAAAATCAATGACTCTTCTAGTTAAGCAATTACTTGATGCTTTATAAAGTTAACATCAATTTTACTAGGACAAAATAGATGCATCTTATGTATGCAATGAGATTTTGCCTGAATAAGACAAATATTTTATGGAGATTTATCTTTAAGAAGAAATATAAAAAATAAATATAAATTAAAATACAGTATATCAAACTTTGATGTAGTAAATTTAATGGAAAATGAGATAGTAGTACTTAAAGGGAAAATTATATCATTAAATGCTAACTTAGAAAGTAGAAATATTCTAATCTCTTATCTCAAAAATCTAGATAGTGGCATACAAGTCAAATCAAATACAAAGTATAAATAATAAACATAAGATCAGAAATGAATGAAATAATGAGAAGCCTGGGCAAGGAAACTGGTTTAACTGGCAAGTACAAAGGACAGTGAGTCTGGTGGCCTCGGCTCAATCCCTAGGTCCCACATGGTGAAAAAAAAAAGAACCCTATTTCTATAACTTGTTCTCTGACTTGAAAGCCTGTTATAAATTACTTCTTTCCCAATTAAATATAAAAAGTAAGTAAATTCAATTAAAATTAAAGCAAATACAACAGATCCTTGCCTGTCTAAAATTATCAATAAAATTGTCAAACTATTTTAAGATAATTTAAGAATTAAGGAGTATGAAGACAGAGGGAAAATGGAAAATACAGCCATCAAAAGCTGCCAGAGTAGAGTAATTAAGCATGTGTGGTATAAAAGTGTTGAGGGAAGAATATTAGCTATGAAAATGGTTAAACATGGATAAGGATAGTTAAGAGAGAGTTAGCAAAAATTAAGAATGCATAAAGTTTATTTTAAATCTATATCTTTATGAACTAGAAAATATAATGATTTAAAAAAATTTAAATGGAAGTATCTTGGTGTTTGGATAATATTTCTCTAAGAAGCCATACAGTTTTTCATTAGAATACCCATTATTTTTTGACAATTTCCACACACAATTTCACACGTTTGTTATGTGTCTTGACAATACCTTATTCTACTACTTCCTTTTCACTTATCCCAAACAATACCCAATATGTCTCCTTCTCACATTTGTGTTCTTTTCATTTGTTTAAATACTAGTACCATCACTGGCCTGGGTAACTCAAAAGAATTAGTCTATACGACCATATTTCAAAAGATACCTAATTTACATAGGAAACAAATCAAACTGGAACTCAGTTTGAAGCTTACTCCTTGCTAGCTAGTGTTTATAGTTCAAGAAGGTGCTGTAAGGAAAGTAATTGGCAAACGTCAATCGATTATTTTTACCTAGTTGTGGGTCCTGAATTCTGTATCCACAACTGCTCAGCAGTACATGGTGGCTGGAGCAATAGTGTCATGGATGATTTAAAGGTAATTAACTATTTTCTGATGAGATGTAAGGCCTGTGATCTTCCCAGATATAAGCTTTACAAAAGACATCTATCTCCACTTATGAAAGCAAGCCTTACATCTCATCAGAATCTTATCTGGGCTCCTTCCAACTTCTGGCTATTATAAATAAGGCTGCTATGAATACACACACACACACACACACACACACACACACACACACACACACATATATATATGTGTGTGTATATATATATATATATATATATGTTCATAAATCTATATATTTGAGTTTCTCAATCTCTCTACTACAAACAAATGTCTTTGTCCTGAAAAGAGATCTAAACTCCTAATTGACATTTGAGGTTTAGTTTTGGCTCTGAAAAGACTTAATTATTTTAAATTGTTTTCATTTATGCTTTTCTTATGAAGATATCAGAAAAAATATATTCTTAAAGATTCATTCATTTACATTTAAAAGTTTATGTGTATCTGCATGTGTTTGCATTCACAATATGCATGTAGGAGTATCTGGAACCCAACGCATAATGATCACTGATTCTAGAATTACAGGCAGTGGTGAGATGTTTCATATGGGTGCTGGCAACCTAATCCATTTCCTGTGAAAAGGAAATGAGAGTCCTTTATTTCTTAATATTGTCCAGACCAAAAAAAATCTTTATTTCTGTATCTTACTAAATTTTATGACAGGTCTCTTTATAATGCTTTTGATTTCTTAAGATGCTGTTAAACGAAAGCTGTTTGTCCTGGTTAGTTTTTGTCAATGTGACAAAACCTAACTAAACTGGGAGGAGAGATCTCCCATTGAAGACTTTCTCCTGCGAGACTGCTCTGTGGACAAATTTGTTGGGCAATTTCTGAACTAACGATTGATGTGGGAAAGCTTAGCCCCCCCTTTCTTGGGGCTAATCCTGAGAGGTGATCCTGGTTTATATGAGGAAGCAAGCTGAACAAGTCAGGGTAAAAAGCCAGGAAGCACATTTCTGCCATGGTATCTACCTCTGCTACTACCCTGACTTTTTCCACAGATGGACTATGATGGTAACATCTAAGAAAGAATCTGGAGAATGCAGAATTGCATTTAATCTTCTTTAATTCTAGCAATATATTTACTTGTTATTGAAATCTGTCAAAAATACCATTTTCAAATAAGACCATAGCTATTTTACTAAATAACCATATGATTAATTCAAAGTCTATTGATTACAGGACAAACTCAAGCATTATGATGTATATAGAAAGCAAAAACAAAAAAGCAGACAATGAATGTGCATACTGTGTTCATATCACCATAGTTCTTTAATTCCTTTGATGTTGATAGCATTGTAAGTAGATATATTTACCCATTGTCACCATCTTTTCTTCACTAAGTGCAGACTCTTTAACATATTTGAAGCTACACAGAAATGAAAGCATTATTAAAATGCTTAGAGAATTTTTTAAAAGCATATTCAAAGAGTTCAATGGTCACTCAGCAGGAAAATTTCATTTCTTATGCCACTATGATTCTATAAATGTTTAGAATACCAGGTAAGACAAGGTCTCAAGTAATTTTTCAAGCCATTTCACAGTGATTCCAAAGCTACATTTTTATTCTCAAGTTTAATAGCTAGTCATAAACATCAACTTCCAGTTTTTGCTTAATAATGCATACCTTCATTCACTCGACAAATGTATCATGAACTTACTACATGCCATCATGTGAAAAGCTAGAAAGAAAGAAATTAGGTGTAATTCTTATTCTTCTAAAAATATATTGATTTTTGCAGGACAATTATTAAATATATGGAAGCATCCTCAAGAAGCTCTGTAAAAAAATTGTCTGAGATTTTTAAGTGTGACCGTGTCATGAACATATGAGGAACTCAAGCCCAGAAAATGAAGTATGTTATCACACTGATCATTTGAAAAGAAGGTTTTCTAAGAAAGGAGACTTTCCTCAGAAATTAAGGCTATTTATAGGAGCAATTATATGTAGAAAGGGGAAAGTATATTTTAAAAATTTTAAGTATATCAAAATAATAAAAGTATAAAATAATAAAGTGATTTTTTTCTTTCTGCTTAGTGCATTAGCTATTATTTGTTGCTACAACTACACACCAAACCAAAAATAAAAATTCATAGCAGGGAGCTTTGAATGCTGGCTTAGTAACTTTCTTGTTCTTTAGCCTGGGACCCCAGAATACGAAATGTTACAGCCCACATTTAGGGTAAGTCTTCCCACTTCACCCTACTCACTCAAATTGTGTTTCCATCTCATGTTGACAAGAAGATTAACTTTTGCACTAGTTTTCTCTGCTCCCTAGTCCTGTGAGTCCTAGCATAATCACTCTGTGCTGTATAGTTTTATGTCAACTTAAAACAACCTAGAGTCATCTGAAAGGAGGGAACAACAATTGAGAAAAATGTCTTCACATGATTTGGTTGTAGGGCATTTTCTTCATAACCCATTGAAGGAGGAGAGTCCAACCAATTGTGGGTGGGCCTCCCTCTGCCCCGGGCTGGTTATCCTTGATTCCTATAAAAAGCAGGCTAAGCAATCCATGATGAACAAGCCATTAATAGCATCCCTCTATAGCCTCTGCATCAGCTCCTGCCTCCAGGTTCCTGCCCTGTATGAATTCCTATCCTAATTTCCTTTATCAACAGTGATATGGAAATATAAACCAAATAAAACTTTCCTTTTGGCATGGTGTTTTATTCCAGTAAGAGCCCTAATTAAAACCATTTCTATACTTTAATCTTAAGATGCCTTAAGGGGATTATAGGAACATGAATGGTAAATATATTAACTAGGATTTTTCTTTTTCTATAAGAACTCATTATTAATTTACATTGTTTCTGAAAGGAAGAAGTTACAAAGTCGTGATTATGGAACATTGTTTTTCCCACTATGTGGCATCCATTCTCAATGGGATGTTAGTCAAAGTTCTGACAAGAATTCAATATGAAATGAATGACTGATATGCAGAGGGACACAATGGTAGCAGGAGTTAAAGTCCCACCTCTCTACTTCACCTTTCTTGACACTGTCCTGATGAGGCAAAGGGAACATACTACTGTGCTGTTCTTAGGTTTCCAAGTCTACATATTGGTTTCTTTAGCATCTTCTCTCTAGTATCATTTCACAACTCTTTTATGCACGTTGTCCAAAGTTCCCTATTTCATTTAGAAAAAGAATAAGGAAAAGTCTGACTATTACATCTGACTAGAATCAGAAGTCAGCCAAGGTTATGCATAGTACATGAATTTTGTTTTTCAGGTATGGTGATGCACACAACTTTAATCCCAGCATTCAGTAAACAGAAACATGCAGATTTCTGGAAGTCTGAGGAATGCTTGGTCTACATAGTAAATTCCAGGCTAGTCAGGACTATGTAGTGACACCTTGACTCACCAGAAGTAATTTTATTTTATTTTTTATTCTTTTATGTAAAAGTGCCATGATCTGTATACAATGTATCTTGATCATATCCCCTCCTCAACTTTCCTTTTCCAACTCTTCCAGAGCCCTCTATCACATCTTCTTTCATCTCATTCCATAATGGTTCATTAATTCTTTGATTTCCTACCTGCTGAATCCATATGGTATTGCATTGATATGCGTGTTTTCTGCAGTATAAGGAACAGACCAATAGCAAAACACATTTAAAAAGTAACTTGCTCCCCTCCAATTCCCTGAGGCCACAAGCGGTGTGACTTCAGAAGCTTCTCTCCATTCTGTGCTGGAATCGGCCTCCTTTGGTCTTCTGTAGTTCTTTTGTAGGCAACCACAGCTTCCTTCTTTTCTTCATATGTGTAACAGCCAAGTCATGTCCAGAAGACAGCAGTTTAAACCACTGGGTTCTTTTGTCAAGGTTAGTTTTAAGATTTAAAAATACTCCCGTCAGGCGTGGTGGCGCACGCCTGTAATCCCAGCACTTGGGAGGCAGAGGCAGGCAGATTTCTGAGTTTGAGGCCAGCCTGGTCTACAGAGTGAGTTCCAGGACAGGCAGGACCACACAGAGAAACCCTGTCACAAAAAAAAAAATACTCCCAAAGCCAGGCATAGTGGCGCACTCCTGTAATCCCAGCACTTGGGAGGCAGAGGCAGGCGGATTTCTGAGTTCAAGGCCAGCCTGGTCTACAGAGTAAGTTCTAGGCAACCAGGACTACACAGAGAAACCCTGTCTCAAAAAACAAAAAAAAATTACTCCCAAATATTTTTCCTTCTTACAAATTAAAAAACACTTTTTGAATAAATTGTAGCTCTTTAGATGTTTTCATTGATTTTTGTTATGTTTTTATTTTTTGTTTTTGTTGCTGTGTTTTTTGAACGAATAACTAACTTTAAAGATGGGAAATATGATTATGTGAAATAACCAGGCATTTGTGGCACATGCCTTAAATCCCTAATACTTAAGAGGCAGAGGAGGGCTGACTTCTGAGTTCAAGGCAATTCTGGTCCACAAATGAGTTACAGGATACCAGGACTGCACAGAGAAACCCTGTTCAAAAGAAGGGGAAAAAAGGAATATGTAAAATAAATTCCTTTTTATACACAAAAGAAGTCACTGTTAGTGTCCCATATTTATTAGAGTGTCTCTTACTTTCCCCAAGTTGGCTCTAAGATAAATTGTTTGTGTCAATAAGTAGAAAATAAAGGAGTTTGGGTAAAGGTCACTATGGGAAATTGGTCATAATTCTTTTGCTATGTGGTGATTTTAGAATGTTTCATCTGTAGCCAAAATGTCCTCAATACAATGTCAAGTATGACCTTTGAAAGAAATGATGGGCTTTATAGTGCTAAAATGTATTTTCCCCATGTGTCTCTTAACATCCAAAGCATTGTAGGAAGTGTAATGGACTCATGATTGTCAGTATCTGAAAGACACAGTACTATATCAAAATTCACAAGCCACTGTTGGCTCAGAAAATATAAAAAAGATTATGGTTCATCTTCTTGCTCATCTGAGAAGCCACAGAGATGGGAGGTAAAGTGGAGCAAGAGGCAAAACAGAGGGCTTGTAATAGAATTATTATGAAAAATAATGTTCACCTAGCTGACTGTTCATATTGGACCTATATGTATATGGTATGATATATATCATATATGTAATGTAGATGGATTAATATGTATCTTATTTAATGCTTATCAAGCTTTGAATAATTAGTCTTTTCTGAATAAACTAGATCTTATTTGTAAGGAATTAATTTTTTATTTAATAGCACATAAAATAAATATGGATAAATCATCTTTTAATAGCTGCAACAAAATACTTGTGAGAAATTATATATATATATATATATATATATATATATATATATATATAGTTTTATTTTAGTTTACAGTTTCAAAGGCTTTTGTCCATGATTAGGCAACATCATTTCATGGAGGCTCCACATGGTGATTTAAGGCAGTGTCTTCCCATGGCTAGAAAGCAAGGAAACAATGTAAGAGTGAGGTACCATTATTCTGTTCAGTGAGTGGATTAATAACAGAAGCATTAAGGCTTTCCTAAAGATTATGCCACCATGGAGCCATAGCTAACCTATGTTTTACACACACATACATATATTCGTACACAAACACACACATACACACACATGCACAAACACAAGCACATATATACACATACATAGATATACATATTTGCACATATATACACTATATATGTATATAAAACATTTATATACATATAAATTTATGTTTATATTTATGTATATATATATATTACATATGGCTGATGAAATAATTTTTCTCACAACCTGTGCTGAGAGATACTGAAATATTATGAGCCATTAAACAGAATTGGTTTGTGCAGATCATGGACTTCTATACTAAAAGTTCCAGCTAAGTAAGATTTGTGGATACAGTCCTGACTAAAAATTTTTCATAAAAAAGATTTAAGAAAGCTACATGATGAAGATTGCATTGAATCTATAAATGGCCAAGAGTTAGAAAGAGCTGGAAATAACCTAGATGTCACTCAACAGAGAAATGTATATAAAAAATGTGGTACATTTATAAGAAGGAATATGACTCAGCTATTAAAAACAATGACTTCATGAAATTTGCAGGTAAATAGATAGAACTAGAAAATATCATCCTGAATGAGGTTACTCAGTTTCCCAACAACACATAGTATGCACTCACTGACAAGTGGATATTAACCCAAACATATGGAACAGTCAAGATTCAATTCACAGACCATATGAAGCCCCAAAAGAAGAAAGGCCAAAGAGTGGTTCCTGCTTCAGTGCTTCTGAGAAGTAGGAACAAGATACTCGTAGGAGGAAATATGGAGACAAAATGTGAAGGAAAGACTGAAGGATAGGCCATCCAGAGACTGCCCCACCTGTGGATCCATCCTATATACAGTACACTATTGTGGATACCTGGAAGTGCTTGCTGCCAGGAGCCTATTATGGTTGTTTCCTGAGAGGTTCTGCGAGAGCCTGACAAATACAGAGGTAGATGCTCACAGCCAACAATGGACTGAGCCCAGGGTGTCTCATATGGAGGAAATGGAGAAGGGACTGAAGGAGATGAGGGGGCTTGGATACCTATGGTGCTACAGTGTCAACTTGCCAGAACCCCTGGAATTCCTGGGGACTGGACCACCAACCAAAATAGTATATATGGAGGGACCCATGGCTCTAGCCCTGTATGTGGTAGAGGATGGCCTTCCTGGACATCAGTGAAAGAAACAGCCCTTGCCTTAGGGTTTTCGATGCCCCAATGTAAAGGAATGCCAGGGTGAAATGACAGAAGAGGTTGGGTAAGCAGGTGGAGGAGTGAGGGGGTAAGAGGTTTCCAAAGGGGAGCCCTGAAAAGGGGAAAACATTTTAAATGTAAATAAAGAAAACATCCATTAAAAAAGTTACGTGAAAGATCATGTTGACTGTTAAAATGATTGTACTAATGGAAAACTGCATTGTTGGCATTGCCTCTACATGTATAAATAAAACATACTATATTTTAATAAGTTATTAATCACTGCATGATTTGTGGAAAGTGTGGAAGGGAGAACTGTTTAAAACCAAAAACATGACATTGTAAAGATACTGAGCCATGGCTTATATAAATGTTAAATGGTGTATTAGTCTGGGTTCTCTAGAGTCACAGATTGTATGGGCAGTCTCTATGTAGTTAGGGAATTTGTTGATGACTTACAGTCTGTAGTCCAACTCCCCAACAGTAGTCAGCAGCAGCTGTGGATGGAAGTCCAAAGATCTTGCAGTTGCTCAGTCCCACGAAGCAAGCCGGCAAGGAAGAATCAGTCTTCCTTCTTTCAATGTCCTTATATATGTCTCCAGTAGAAGGTGTAGCCCAGATTAAAGGTGTACACCTTTAATCCCAGATGAACTTGAAGTCTGGGATTAAAGGTGTATGTCTCCACACCTTTAATCCCAGATGACCTTGACTGGAATCCATGCTTCAAGATCTCCATGCTAAGTCCAGGTCAGAAACTTATATCTCTGAGCCTCCAAATTAGGATCATAGGTGAGCCTTCCAATTCTAGATTGTAGTTCATTCCACATATAGTCAAGTTGACAACCAGGAATAGCCACTACAATCCACCCCTTGTCAACTTGACACAGATAATATCTCATGTCCACATGAAACAATAACAAGGTCGTGAATACGCCTAACATGATATAACTATTCCTCGTACAATTGCAAACGCATTTGTAAATTTACAATGGGGCAATGTCCCTTGGGAACATTCTTTTAGTGTCTCAATACCAATTGATGTTAAAGGAATTGGAAGACAAATGTATCCTTAACAAAATAAGATAGAAGCATTCATATTACTTATAATCCTCGTTTCTGCAACTGGTTACGTGGCCTTAGCTGGTATTTATAACTACCATCCTCTGCTACCCATTCTGTATTTCCTTCACCTTCAGCAAGCACCTCAGCAGGTCTTGGCTCTTTTCCTGGAGGATTGACCCATACCTTCATTCCTGATGGGTCATCCTTCCTCATCCTGCTTGGATTATGCTGTTGTAGTTTCCCATTGACTTTAATCACAGGACAGGGTAGTACTAAGAGACGCCCTAGGGGATCTCCTGCTCTCCAGACATAATCCTGCTTACCTCCATTGTGGAGAGGCAATCCAATTTCCCCACTGTAATCTGGATCTATCACCCCTCCTAACACAGTTATTCCTTTCTTAGCCTGATGGTTTAAGGGCATTAGAAGCCCAAAATGGCCAGGGGGAAATCTGAGCTTCCAGTTCAATGGAATGTTTGTTGTGGCTCCAGGTAGGAGCACTCCCCCCTCTGGAACCAAAACTTCTAGGCCAGCAGAACCTAAAGTTGTGGGGACAGGAAGCAAAAATTTTCCTAGCGGGTCACTAGGAGTGATAGTAAGTGGAACTATTCCCTTTTCCACCCCTTGATTCCTGGACCCATGAATCCTGGCTATGGGAGAAACTGTACCATATATTGAACGCTGATTCAAAGCATATACTGCCTTCTGAAGAACTCTGCCCCAGCCCTCCATGCTGTTGCCACCTAATTGGCGCTGTAACTGTGTCTTCAAAAGGCCATTCCATCTTTCTATCAGACCAGCTGCTTCAGGATGATGGGGAACATGGTAAGACCAGTAAATTCCATAATCATGGGCCCACTGTCGCACTTCTCTGGCTGTGAAATGAGTTCCTTGGTCAGAAGCAACACTGTGTGGAATACCATGACGATAGATAAGGCATTCTGTGAGTCCACGGATGGTGGTTTTGGCAGAAGCGTTACGCGCAGGAAAGGCAAATCCATAACCAGAATAAGTATCTACTCCAGTAAGAACAAAACGTTGTCCTTTCCATGGGGGAAGTGGTCCAATGTAATCAACCTGCCACCAGGTTGCAGGCTGGTCACCTCGAGGAATGGTGCCGTATCTGGGGCTCAGTGTTGGTTTCTGCTGTTGGCAGATCTGGCATTCAGCAGCAGCTGTAGCCAGGTCAGCCTTGGTGAGTGGAAGTCCATGTTGCTGAGCCCAAGCATAACCTCCATCTCGGCCACCATGGCCACTTTGTTCTGTGCCCACTGGGCAATAACTGGGGTGACTGGGGAAAGAGGCTGACTGTCCACAGAACGCGTCATCTTATCCACTTGATTGTTGAAATCCTCCTCAGCTGAAGTCACCTTTTGGTGAGCATTTACATGGGACACAAATATCTTCACATCCTTTGCCCACTTGGAAAGATCTATCCACATACTTCTTCCCCAAATGTCTTTCTCACCAATTTTCCAATCGTGATCTTTCCACGTCCCTGACCATCCAGCCAATCCATTGGCTACAGCCCATGAGTCAGTGAACAATCGTACATCTGGCCATTTCTTCTTCCAAACAAACTGTAATACCATGTGCACTGCCCGAAGTTCTGCCCACTGTGAAGATTTTCCTTCACCTGTATCTTTCAGGGTTGTCCCAAAAAGGGGTTGTAATGCTGCAGCTGTCCACTTCTGGGTAGCGCCTGCATAACGTGCAGAGCCATCAGTAAACCAGGCCCTAGTCTTCTCTTCTTCAGTCAGCTGGTCATAGGGAATACCCCATGAGGCTATAGGTGCATGCTTGGCAGCAGATGGCATTGTAACGGGAATAGAAACCATAGGCATCTGAGCAACTTCTTCATGTAACTTGCTTGTGCCTTCAGGACCTGCTCTGGCCCGATCACATATATACCACTTCCATTTGACAATAGACTGCTGTTGTGCACGCCCTACTTTATGATTTGGAGGGTCTGATAACACCCAACTCATGATGGGGAGGGGAGTTCAGGTCGCATAGTAACTTGGTGTCCTATTGTCAAATGTTCAGTTTCCACTAAGGTCCAATAGCAGGCCAAGAGTTGTTTTTCAAAAGGAGAGTAGTTGTCTGCGGATGACGGTAAAGCTTTGCTCCAAAATCCCAAAGGTCTCTTCTGTGATTCACCTACAGGGGCCTGCCAGAGGCTCCAAACAGCATCTCTATCTGCCACCGACACCTCAAGTACCATTGGGTCTGCTGGATCATATGGTCCAAGTGGTAATGCAGCCTGCACAGCAGCCTGGACCTGTTGAAGAGCCTTCTCCTGTTCTGGGCCCCACACGAAGCTAGCAGCTTTCCTTGTCACTTGGTAAATAGGCCTGAGTAATACACCCAAATGAGGAATGTGCTGTCTCCAAAATCCAAATAGACCCACTAAACGTTGTGCTTCTTTCTTGGTGGTGGGAGGGGCCAGGTGCAATAACTTATCTTTCACCTTAGAAGGAATATCTCTGCATGCCCCACACCATTGTACTCCTAAGAATTTCACTGAGGTAGATGGTCCTTGAATTTTGGTTGGATTTATTTCCCATCCTCTGATACGCATATGTGTTACCAATGAATCCAAAGTGGTTGCTACTTCCTGCTCACTTGTTCCAATCAGCATAATGTCATCTATATAGTGCACCAATGTGATATTTTGTGGAAGAGACAAACGATCAAGATCCCTTCTAACTAAGTTATGACACAGGGCAGGAGAGTTAATATATCCTTGAGGCAAAACTGTAAAGGTATACTGCTGGCCTTGCCAACTGAAAGCAAATTGCTTCTGGTGGTCCTTATGGACCGGTACTGAGAAGAAGGCATTTGCCAGGTCAATAGCTGCATACCAGGTTCCAGGAGATGTGTTAATTTGCTCAAGTAACGAAACTACATCTGGTACAGCAGCTGCAATTGGAGTTACTACCTGATTTAATTTTCTATAGTCAACTGTCATCCTCCATGATCCATCTGTCTTCTGCACTGGCCAGATGGGAGAGTTAAAGGGAGATGTGGTGGGAACCACCACCCCTGCATCTTTCAAGTCCTTGATCGTGGCAGTAATTTCTGCAATTCCTCCAGGAATACGATACTGTTTTTGATTCACTATTTTCTTTGGAAGAGGCAACTCTAAAGGCTTCCATTTTGCCTTTCCAACCATAATAGCCCTCACTCTACAGGTCAGAGAACCAATGTGAGAATTCTGCCAATTTCTGAGTATATCTATCCCAATTATACATTCTGGAACTGGGGAAATGACAACAGGATGTGTTCGGGGACCCACTGGACCTACTGTGAGTCGGACATCCGTCAAAACTCCATTAATCACCTGTCCTCCATAAGCCCCTACTCTAACTGGAGGGCCACAATGTTTCTTGGGATCTCCTGGGATCAGTGTCAATTCAGAACCAGTATCCAATAGGCCCTTGAAAGTCTGATTATTTCCTTTCCCCCAGTGTACAGTTACCCTTGTAAAAGGCCTTAGGTCCCTCTGGGGAAGAATTGGAGAGAGAGTAACAGCAAAACTTTTAGGTGTCTTATCAAAATCCTTCCTCAGGGGAACCTGGCCACCCCTTCATTCAAGGGGCTCTGGATCTGCAAACTGGCTCAAGTCTGGAAATTGATTTACTGGCTGAGATTGCCTTTTGCCATGATTCACTGCAGCCTTTTTATCATTTGTTTGAGGATTTTTCTGCTTATACAGCTCAAACAGATATGCAGTAGGTTTCCTATGCATTTCATCCCTGGAAACACCATGATTGATTAGCCAGTACCAAAGGTCCAAACGAGTCATACCATTATAAATTCCACCTCTCTGCCCATTACCGGGTACGTCATTTTAAACATTGTTTTGTCTACGCTGTCCATTATAAAAACTACGATCACCTTCTCTCTGGCGATTCAATGCTGCCACCTGGCCCTTGTTAACTCGGGGCCCGATTAAACCCATTGAATTTAATTCATCTAATTGAGCAGCAGCATCTCCAACCCTAAGGTCTGGCACAAGGAAAAGGGCAAGAACAAAACTCTTTAAATGTGCCGGTGCCCCTCTCACCAGTTTGCGTCTTATAGGACTGGTGAAAGGCATGTCTTCTGGACCTTCCCATTGTGGGGGATTAGGTTTTATACAACGTATCCACTCTAGCATTGCAATTTCCCTAAGCCTTAAAATCCCTTCATCAACACTAAGCCAAGGGATATCAGGCATCTCCAACTCCTTTTCAGTAGGCCATCTTTTAATAAATACTTCAGCCAACCAATCAAACAAACTTTTGACACCTTTTTTAACTGTGTGAGCTTCTATATTAAACCTAGAATCTCCACTCAGAGGACCCATGCCGATAAACTCAGCCTGCTCTAATTTTATGTTCCTTCCACCATTATCCCACACCCTTAAAATCCATTCCCATGCATATTCCCCAGACTTCTGCTTGAATGAGTTAGCAAACTCATTAAGCTCCTTAGTAGTATAGTGTATTTCCTCATGGACTACACATTCTACCTCCCCTTTAGGGGCCTGTTTTGCCTTGAGTCTGGTTATAGGTCTAGAAGAAACTATTGGTGGGCCCGGAGAAACATCAATATTGTCAGTAAAAGTCACTGCTGGTCTATCAGGCTCTGAGGGATTACTTTCCTCACGTGGAGAAGGCATTAATTCAAGGGGTGGGGCTGAGGGTACTACTTCTTCAGGTGGAGCAAATCCTTGAAAATCTGAAGATTCAACAGGGTCTTCCCACACATCCCCATCCCAAGTTATAGGATCCCATTCTTTGCCAATTAATGTCCTTACTTTAATTGCTGACACCCTCTGAGGTTGAGACTTGAATTTTCGCTGTATTTCAGCCAACCTTAAAATGAGTGCTTCAGTTTGATTTTCTGCTACTTGAACTCTATGGCTGCTGGAAAGAAGATTCTCTTCAAGGGCACACTTGGAAACTTTTAGATTGTTTACTTGAGTCTGGAGCTGTTCGATTTTATCACACAACTCCTTCCTTTCCTTCATTGCTTTCTCCCGAGATGCTAAGAGTAACAAGCCAGCAAAATCATTTTCCGGTTTTTTCCCCAACTTGTAGAACGTATTATATACCACCGAATCACCTAATTCATCAAGATAATCAAAGGCTTTAGCTTCTTTAAGCTTGGAATATAGTTTCATCCATGGGTTTTCAATATCCCCCGAGCTCCCAGGAGGGAGAGAATTTGGAGAGGTTTCAGTAATTGAGAGTGCTGGTGGGTCAACCAACCAACTCCAAAATTTTGAAACATTCATCCTTATACTTCTGCTCCTCTAGAACCACTTCTGGTACCACTTCTGTATTAGTCTGGGTTCTCTAGAGTCACAGATTGTATGGGCAGTCTCTATGTAGTTAGGGAATTTGTTGATGACTTACAGTCTGTAGTCCAACTCCCCAACAGTAGTCAGCAGCAGCTGTGGATGGAAGTCCAAAGATCTTGCAGTTGCTCAGTCCCACGAAGCAAGCCGGCAAGGAAGAATCAGTCTTCCTTCTTTCAATGTCCTTATATATGTCTCCAGTAGAAGGTGTAGCCCAGATTAAAGGTGTACACCTTTAATCCCAGATGAACTTGAAGTCTGGGATTAAAGGTGTATGTCTCCACACCTTTAATCCCAGATGACCTTGACTGGAATCCATGCTTCAAGATCTCCATGCTAAGTCCAGGTCAGAAACTTATATCTCTGAGCCTCCAAATTAGGATCATAGGTGAGCCTTCCAATTCTAGATTGTAGTTCATTCCACATATAGTCAAGTTGACAACCAGGAATAGCCACTACAAATGGCAAACCTCTTTCAGCATGTGCTGTGAATGAGAAGATAAAATAGGAGCTTCTGTCATATCGTACTCGATTGCTCATATAGTTTGTAAAGGTTATAGGAGCAGAGATAGAGGATATGTATAGGATCAAAACATGGCTCCTCCACATGAAAGACACTCTAGCTACTCTCATTTCTGAACTCCCAGCTTCATGCACAGAAAGACTGGTGCTATGCTCTAGAGTCTGGCATCTTGAACCTAAATGACTCTAACTGGTCTGTTCTACCTTGAACTGGACAACTCTGGATTTTAATCTAGGTTATTCACTAATAATCATACCAATAATCATACCTCTAACAGGTTTGTAAGTGTATTTACTGAAAGAATGGATGCAAGCTGTGCACCACCACTCCCCCATAACAGGAAGCATCTTCTATCACTGGCCAAACCTTCTCTTTTTGTTGTCAACCTTGCTTCCTACTGCAGTGTATCTACAATATTGCTGCTGGTGATACTACCATTATTCACTGATTTTTTTTCAGCCTTTTATCTTGGACCAATGGCTCTCCATGGACCATCCAGACTTTTAGCACAAGATTAAGACCTCTGAAGCACCTGGTCGCATGGAATAATCACCTACCAAAATGTCAGCCTCTCAGGTGATCTGAAAGCCACTGTTTTCCTCTTTAGCTAGTATTTGTAGCATACCTTTCTTGCTATATAGCAGTTTAATTTTAATTTAAAAAATACTCTAATTCCAACCACTGCCCCTTAAATATATGTGTGAGTTAATTTTTCAACTCAATGTGGTTTCACACCATGGCAAAGAATGTTTTTATTTTCAAATTCTGATCATAATTGTTTTAATCTCTTATGTTTATTTTGTTCTTGGAAAATACTAGTCATGTAGGAAGTTTTGGGGTTTTTTTTGAGAACTTGCAGTAATTTATTATTTCTTATTTTAGCCTGTAATAAGCGTAGCTAAAGACTCAAATTGTCATGACAATTGCCCCTTAAAGTATTTCTGACTTATGCACATACTGCTGTCAGATCCTAATTTCAAGATCAGAGAATCTGTGGCTTAATTTTGTAGCAGGTCCCCTGGACTCCCTGGAATGCCTGCTACATGACTGTTGAACAACAACAACAGAATGCAAATCTGACAGTTATCAAGGAATCTGATAGAAAAAAACCAGGTAGTTATTTTTTAAAAGAAGGCTTTTGTTTGCTTAAGAAAGTGGTTTGATATACTACCCCTTAAGGTGATTATATTGTGTTCAAAAGATTTGAATTGAACAAGGCAAGAGATTACATTTTTAGTTTTTGCTTTCTTTTTCTTGCAAGAAAGTAATCATCTGCTCAGAAGCTCGTTTTAATTTATCTTTTTTCTCCAAATATGTAAAGAAAATTACACAAAATAGAAAATGGCAGGTGGTTTACTTGTCCTTTTATTATTAAAAATTATATAGTGACTATAATGTAAAAATATTAGATTTCTTTCCCTCAAATGGACTTTAATTCACTGTCATATACTTATCAGACATACTCATTATGGGATTCCAATTATCTAGCTAATTATTTTTAGAAATAAGAATCATTCATTCATTCATTTATTCATTTGACATGGGGAGTGGAGTCCTTAAAAAGGATAAATAAACAAGTAGTGAAACTCAACTTTCTCCAGGTTGTCTTTTGTTTTTTTTTATTGTTCTTTCTGGCCCTGGCTCTGGCTCTGGCTCTGGCTCTGGCTCTGGCTCTGGCTCTGGCTCAGGCTCTGGCTCTGGCTCAGGCTCAGGCTCTGGCTCAGGCTCTGGCTCTGGCTCTGGCTCTGGCTCTCTCTTTGCTCTCTGCCTCTTTCTACACCCATTTTGTTTCCATTCTTTACTTCTTACTCAAGACTGTTCATTACTATTTTTTAACTGACAAGAGCTACCAGTCTTATTAAGTGGAGCTTTCACTGATAACAATGAAAAGGGCACCTGTAACTCAAGCTACACACCATAAATATTTAAGGGTTAGTATCAACAGAGATGAAAAGGCAAACTGAAAAACTAGAGATAAAATTTATGGACATATGGCTAGTCAAAGATGACCAAGTGCAGCCAGTCACTTAGAAATCAAATTGATGACTAAAAATATATCTGATAAATAAGAAATATGAAGAAGGTCTTCTATGCACAGCCAGGGGATATACTTTTTAAGGGATTATAAAGGAACTTGGGAATGGATAATTCTGAAATCCTTTTATACTATATCACAATGTGCCATATATTTCTTGAGAAACTCAATTACAAAATATCCCAGACAAGATGAGTGACTCCTGTTGATGTGAGGACAACTTCAAAAATTACATAAAATGCTAAATTTGCTTTCAGTGTTGAAGAAATATTTTATACGGACAAAACCACTCATTTTTCTTGTCAGATTAGTACATTATGTGTTCCTTTCACAACATGTGAAAGAAAATTAGATTTTTTTAAATATAAATTTTAAGATTTTCCTGTGCCCATAAAGAATCACAAGTACACATTTTAATTTTAATAATTTTAAGCCCCTCTAGTTCATTATTCAGGGCTTCAACTCATCTGGGCAGAGTAGTTACCACTATTTCAAAGGAAATGGGGGCATTTGAAGGACTGTTTACATGGAAGTGTAGAGATCTGTCCTTTGGAAGGCTTGGAAGAAGATAGAATAAGTCTAAGAAAAATTATAGCAGTTCAGTATAGAGTAACAACATATTAGAATACCTTATTAACCTGAAAACATTTTTCTATAAACAAATATGTAGTAATAACAAGATAGTACTTCAATTTAAAAATTAGCATGTGATAGGAGCAATTCTACCTTAATAAACAACTAAGAGTTAGAAGAAATGACATCATTCTCTCTCAATAAAGGAAGAAAATGAAACAAAGATAATATCCACAGTCAGGCTGGAGCTGGAGATTGAGCACAAGCAACGTTGATTCTGAACCTTCAAGACATGCATTTCTTTTCTTTCTCAAAAGAAAAATTCTTTTTAGTTCAAAAGACTACTGATTTTCACTATTACATAAGCTTATGAGATTTTTTTTATTCCAAGTTTCTTTTTTTTCTTTTTTTTTAACTTTTTTATTCGATATATTCTTTATTTTCATTTCAAATAATATCCCCTTTCCTGGATCCCCCATCCCCAAAAGTCCCATAAGCCCTCTTCCCTCCCCCTGTTCCCCAATCACCCCCTTCCCGTTTCCCTGTCCTGGTATTCCCCTAGACTGCTGCACTGAGCCTTTCCAGGACCAGGGGACTCTCCTTCCTTCTTCTTGTGCATCATCTGATATGTGAGTTGTTTCTTGGGTATTCCGAGCTTCCGTCCCAAGTTTCTTAATAAAGAGAGGTTGCTTGTGTGCCTCTCTGAATGCTATCTCAAAATATTTATATTTATTGTCTTTGGCAGAGGGTAGACCTCAATTTGCATAGCTGACAGAACTTCATCTAGACCAAATGTGTGCTTAAGTCTTTATGGGGTGCATAACTGAATGGAAACTTGAAAATATATGTTACAAAAACAAAAGTTTTCCAGATAGAAGATGACCAATAATTATTTCAAGATCAAGTTCTTAATGAATTCCTGTTGGTTTCTGCCAAGGCTTGCCTTTGTTGTATCCCACACACTCACTACAGCCTTGGTACTAAACAAGAGTGATGTGCGCTTGGCACTGTGCATGTGTCAAAACACATAGAGCTGTTGACTATTTCCTAACAGGTTGCAGCTCAGATTCAAGACTACTGTTTGTTATTACTGTGCACACGATGTTTTTCTGCTTTGATACAAACACAAGGATTTAATTACAGAAAGCAAAGACACATAATATTTTTATCATATTTATTCAAGTTTCAAATCAGTAGATCTTTGGTTTGGATTATGGCAAAAAGTGTGATTTTTTTTTAAAGGCTATGTTTCAATTTCTGTCATTAGTTCATAAAATATAGTTAAATGAAACTTGGCTTAGTATTAGGACAAAATTTCCAAGTTTCTAAAATATCCCTGAACACACATCTAGAGTTTGTACTGTATACTTGTATAAAACAGCACACTCAGCACTCGTAATAATAAATTAATATATTTATTAACTCTGTATTAAAGATTTACATTTTTTAGCTAGTAGAGTTTCCTAGCTAGGATTATATCTCAATATGTTTCTGCTGTTTATTTTTTTACTCATAGAATGTTAGAATCACAGTTTTCATTAGGTGTATTTTTAAGTGACATATCTATTATCCCTAAAGACCAAATATTCAAAAAAAGATTTTATAAAATCAGGAATTGATTTAGATAATGAGTACTTAATTGCTCTGTAGCCTATATTTGGTTTGCTTAAATAAGTACTGTGATTATTGATTTTGATAGATAGTCAATAAAATTGAGTTGAGAGGCGCCTAGCAGGTCAATTTAGTGTGGGATCAGTTGGATCCCCACAAGGGATTTCCTTGAAGGAGTATAGAAAAACCTACCATGGGTGGAAGACACTGATGAAATAAAAGGCAGGCTCTCTCTCTCTCTCTCTCTCTCTCTCTCTCTCTCTCCCTCCCTCCCTCCCTCCCTCCCTCCCTCCCTCCCTCTCTCCATCCCTCTGCCTCTCTCTGGCTGGCTGTCTCCCTCTGCTTCTTGGGCACCTCAAGGTGAGCTGACCTACTTGACCACATTGATGATGGCCACTGAAACCTTTAAATCCATGAATAAAACTAAATACTTCTTATCTTTGAGTGACATTCCTCTTATATTCGCTGAGAAGCAGGTACTGACTAATAAAAACAGCATGTCATAAAACTCCTCTTTGTCCTCTGTTCCATGTCTTCAAATTGTGCTTAAGTACATGATCATCCATAATTAACTGTGGATTTTCAGTTTCCCCATCTTTTGAAGCCATAACTATAAACAAAGCTAAAGTTTTGGTTAATGGGATATCTGGAAGAATGGGATCTATGGATCCTTTAAAGTTCTGTGATTAAGAGAAATGGTTCACATTTCTTTGTCCTCCCTAATTTAGTATTCTCTAAACCTTTTCAGTATACAGTATCTGCAAGTTGGTCCTTGTCCTATGACTCTGCACATGGGGATCCTCAGGATCATTCCTGGCTCTGTCATTATGTTTTCTCTCATTCCTTTAGAACTCAAGATGAACACTACTGCTAAACCGTAATCTGAGTACATGGCATTATTTTTGTCACAACCTCCGCATTATTTTAATCTTACCCAAACATTTTCTGAAGAGACCCTAATTAACATATGCCATGCCAACTTCAGAAGTGTTGGTATGGCTTAAATAATTTAATATATCTGTTTTACATAAAATTGTTCCTTTTGTATTGTAAACCTTCAAAAAGTATTAGCAATGCCCCATGCAAAACAGAAACAGCAATACATCTTTCATGGGGATTTTTTATGGACTGAAAATGCTGTGACTGTGCCATGTTCTCTATATCCTCTGGCATATAGTTGGCATTCCATCTACATCATTACTCTTACTTAAAGTTTTAATTGGCTACATCTACCCAGAGTTAGTGTGGATTAGCTTTAAAGGGATGATAAATTTGAAGCTGTACAAAGAAGGAAAGAATTTGCATATGTGTTTCAGCAAGCAAATAAATGCTGAGTTCTGTCACCAGGAACTGAATGATAATTAAGGTGCATGAAAAAAATGGTTTTTGTGGCAAGCATGGAGGTCTACAATTCTGCCCATAAAAATGGCAGACTCATTAACACAGGGAAAGAATAAAGATGGTTCACAAGTAAGTGCAAGGCTGCCCTTGAGCATAGTAAATATAACGAAAAGATTGTCACTTTCCAGGTTATCAGAATGTATCTCTACAGGAGAAGGATTTGAGTTGAAAACAAAACAAAACAAAACAAAAAACCAAAAAGCACACTCTTTGTTAGCAAAGCTCTTAGAATCTTTATGCCCTGTGAAACACAGGCACCTGCTGTTCCAAAAGAACAACAGCTAAGATTCACTAATCAAGAGAATTGGTTAATCCTCATGAAGGCTATATGCCTGTCCACAGAAATTATGGGTGATTTGAATATGCACGATCCATGTAAAGTAGCAATATTAGGAGATTTGGCCTTATTGGAGGAAGCTGCAAAGAACCAAACATTTTTGGAATCCTATTTAGCACTAAGAAAGAATAAAATTGTAAAATTATTAGAAAAAAAATTTCCTCAGTTTCCGTTGTTATATCTCCCTTTTCATTTCAAATTTTGTTAATTTGGATACTTTCTCTGTGCCCTTTGGTAAGTGTGGTTTATCTTTCTTGCTGATTTTCTCAAAGAACCAGCTCCTGGTTTTGTTGATTCTTAATATTGTTCTCTATGTTTCAACTTGATTGATTTCAGCCCTGAGTTTGATGATTTCCTGTCTTCTACTCCTCCTGGGTGAATTAGCTTCTTTTTTGTTCCAGAGCTTTCAGGTGTGCCATTAAGTTGCCAGTATATGCTCTCTCCTGTTTTTTTTAGAGGCACTCAGGGCTAAGGATACATGTTCCACTATGTCCACAGCAGCCTTATTTATAATAGCCAGAAGCTGGAAAGAACCAAGATGTCCCTCAACAGAGGAATGGATACAAAAAATGTAGTATATATACACACTGGAGTACTATTCAACCATTAGAAATGATGAATTCATGAAATTACTAGAGAAATGGATGGAGCTGGAGAACATCATACTAAGTGAGGTAACCCAGTCTCAAAAGAATACCCATGGTAGGCAGTCACTGATAAGTTGATATTAGCCTAGAATCTTGGAACACCAAAGACACAATCCACATACCAAATGCTGTCCGACAAGCAGGAAGGAATGGACCCTGGTTCTAAAATGGCTCAATGCATCAGTGTAGGGGAATACCAGAATAGGGAAGTGGGAACGGGTGGATGGGGGAACAAGGGGAGTGAAAAGGGCATCTGGGACCTTTGGGGAGTTGGGAACCAGGAAAAGGGAAATGAAATGTAAATAAAGAATATATCCAAGAAAAAAAATGAGTAAATTGTGAAAATAATATATAGATTTAGGTAATTTAGACCCTGAAATAGGAATGTTTTGATTTTCACCTCTTAGGTGGATCATGGCATATCTTTGATCTTAAGTTTTATTTATGTTTAAGCTGTAGACAGCAGGAAGGTAAAGAGAGGTCATGGGGGAGGAAAGAGGCAAAAGAGCGAAAGATAATAGAACACATGCAAAATGAGAGTAGAAGCTTGGGACATAATCTGCCATCCCTTAACATTTGTCAATAGTCATTAGGTCCCCAAGGGCCACTGTGAGCCATATCCTATTTCGTGGTTCATTTTGGAGGGTCAGTAGAGGCAATTACAGATACTGTTAGTTCATGACCACAATGGTTGCATCATTCCCAGAAGACAGCATTCCAAAGCCCTTATACTTGTCATCTAGCTCCTACATCCTCCTGCCCCATCTTTTTCAGTGCTCGGTGAGCCTTAGGTGTAGTGGTACAAATGTCCTCTTGGACTGAGCACTCAACTGTCACACTTTCAGTGCTTTAAACAGTCATGGGCTCTGCCTTCACTTCTTCACTGGAAGGAGATGCTTCTGTGCTCAATGACAAGAATGGCATGCATCTATGTTTATAAATACAAATATTGAGAAGACAATATATTAATATTTAAAATTATCAAATCAAAAATAGCAAGTTGCCCCTTTGAAAAACAGATCCTTATGTCTATGACCTCCCCAACCATAAAATTTTGACCATCACAGTACCATACATGCGTTCCCTCTTGGGCAAAACAAATAAACAAAACAAAACCAAAATAACAAATGCAAATACAAAACAACAACAAAAACACCCTCAAATATAATAGGGAATAATTCAGTTGGGTACCTCCATAAGAGACATGCCACTACTATTGTTGCAGTGCATACAACTTACTTGACAACTTGGAACTGTAGCTCACATATAAAGTTAAGCGGGCAATGAATGCAATTTCCAGGGCTCCTCAGAGTGAGCTCTCCAGTCTGTACCATGTTTATATTCACTCAATAATTGATGTACATGGTGGCTGATTCTATTTTCTAGCTATTGTGTAAAGGCAAATAATACATACATATGTGTAATTGTGTTCAATCCACTCTATCATAAGCTATGAACTTCTTGGAGTGAATGCCCTGAAACGTTATGAGCTAGTTATAAGGCAGAACTACTTTTCACATTTTTAGAAACATGAATAATGTCTTTCATAGTGACTGTACCAGTTAATATTTCTAACAATTGTTTAAATGCTTAATGTTTCTTACATCTTCACTAGCATCTTTTCACTGTGTGTGTGTGTGTGTGTGTGTGTGTGTGTGTGTGTGTGTGTGTGGTTTGTTTCTTTGTTTTGATACAAACTTCCCAATTGGGTGAGAAAGAAAGAACCTTGAAATACTTTTATTTTTACCTCTTTGATAAATAGAGAAATTGAACACATGCTTCTTTTAAAGCTCTTTTAAGTTACATAGTCCATTTTTATTTTCAATGGGGGGAATTTTGGTTTTATTTCATTGTTGTTCTTGTTTGTTGATATTGTTTTGTTTTTAACTGCATGAGCTTAAAATTAATAGAACAAGGAACTTCACCAGAAAGTTCTTAGATGTAAAAACACTTTCAGAAAAGGTCCAGGATATAAAGTTAAAATGTGATAACTAGTAGCCTTCCTAGAACAAATATACTGAGGAAAAAAATCTCAGAATGAGTTCCATTCACAATAGCCTCAAAATATGTTGGAATAAGCATTACACATACAATTCAAGGCATAGACAATGAAACCATTAAATTCTGAAAAAAGAAAGCAAGGGAGGCACTCAAAGATGAAAGAGAAAACACTCATGATCATGGACTATATGAATTAATACTGTTAACATTGTCTACCAAGCCAAAAACAATACAGGGTTTCAATGCTATGCTAAACAAAACCTCTTGACATTCTCAAATAGAGCATCCCTGCATGTTAAAAGTCTTGGAAAGATCAGGAAATCAAGCTTCATACCTAAACATAGTAAAATCAATAAACAGCAAAGCAGTAGCCAACATCACACTAAATGGAGAGAAATTTGAAGCAATCCCACTAAAATCAGGGACTAAACAAGGCTGCCTCCTCTCTCCTTATTGAATAAGTACTCAAAACTTTGAGTACTTATTCAATATAGTACTCAAAATTCTAGCTAAAGCAATTAGACAGCAAAAGGAGGTGAAAGGAATAGAAATTTGAAAGGAAGAAGTCAAAATATCACTATTTTCATATGATATAATAGCATAATTAAGTGATCCCAAAAACTCCACCAGAGAACTTCTAAAACTAATAAACAATTTCAGAGAAACGGACAGATATAAAATTAACTCAAACAAATCTGTAGCCTTCCTATACTAAAAACATAAACAGTCTGAGAAAGAAATTAGGGAAACAACATCATTTACAATAGTCACAAACAATATAAAGTATTTTGGTGTGGCTCTAACCAAAGAAGTGAAAGATCTGTATGACAAGACTTCAAGTCTCTGAAGAAAGCAATTGAAGAAGGCCTCAGAAGATGGAAAGATCTCCCATGCTCATGGATTGGCACGATTATTGTAGTCAAAATGGCATCTTACCAAAACCAATGTACAGATTCAATGCAATCTCCATCAAAATTTCAACTCAATTCTTCACAGACATAGAAAGAGCAATTTTCAAATTCATCTGGAATAACAAAAATTTACAGGATAGGAAAAACCAGTCTCCACAATAAAAGAACTTCTGGGGGAATCAGCATTCCTGACATCAAGCTGTATTACAGAGCAATAGTGATTAAAAAAACTGTGTGGGATTGGTATAGTGACAGGCAGAAAGATCAATGGAATAGAATCGAAGGCCCAGAAATGAACCCACACACCTATAGGCACTTGATCTTTGACAAAGAACCTAAAACCATTTAGTGGAAAAAAGACAGTATTCGTAAAAAAATAAATAAATAAAAATAAAAAAATAAAAAATAAAAAAAAATGGTGCTGGTTCAACTGTTGGTCAACAGGTAGAAAAATGCAAATAGAACCATTCTTATCTCCTTGTACAAAGCTCAATTTGTAGAACCATTCTTATCTTCTTGTACAAAGCTCAAGTCCACGTTTATCAAGGAACTGCACATAAAACCAGATACACTGAAACTTATAGAGGAGAAAGTGTGGAAACACCTTGAACACATGGGCACAGAATAAAGTTTCCTGAACAGAACACTAATGGCTTATGCTCTAAGATCAAGAATCGACAAATGGGACCTCATAAGATTGCAAAGATTCTGTAAGGCAAAGGATGCTGTCAATAGGACAATCTGTTTAGTTGAAAGGGTGTTTTTACTGACCTCTCATTTGATTTGCCTTTTATAATCCCGAGTATGCATCAGTTGCAATTGTTCATATTTCTGAACATTTAAATTAACTATTATGTTATTATTTTGCTATTAATTTTCATCATTTATATGTTTTTGGATCACTCATTCTGAATTAGAAGCCAGAATAACTTAAATATATGGGTATGTAGTATTTCAATGTTGCATATGTTCCTCAGTTTCTCTCGCTAGCTTCCATTAAAATGGAAAGTTTGGCTGGACGTTCTATTAAAATATGTGAAGCATGTGTGCTACTGAGTTTTGTTCCACCTCCAAGTGTTCAGGGTATTAGTAGGCTAGCAACTGAGGCCCATATAAAAGAATTTAAATTAAAAGTGTGAATAGCTACATATACAATCCAATTTCTCCTTTAAACACAAATTCAAATTTCAAGTGCCACTCTTAAAAAAATTTTAAACATAAATAAATGCACAGTGATAAAATTTTTTGAATTTAGATTGCTTTATTTCTGTATATTTAGGTATTAGTTGATAAAATATCCTTGGCAATTAGTAATCCTGAAATAAGCTCTTTGTGTTTGCTTAGTTCTGTGCCCAATAAGTACGCTCAATTACAAAATGCCAATGTTCAGGTGGAGTATTGTTAATTTGGCTATGCTTGTATTATATTGAATTGTGTACACTTGCATAAAAACTATCATAAGAGTCTTAAGCTAGTGAGACTAATCACAAAATAACTAATATCATGGCATAACCATTTCAGTGCGATGGATTAAAACTCCAGAGTGACAGTGAGGAGGGAGAAAAGTAAAGAGCTAAGGACAGAAGAGACCAAGGAGAAGAAGGCTACGGAAGACTGCGTGGTTAGGTCTGGGGAAGAGGAGGGTTGTGAAAGCACCTGACAGGGATTCTGAGAGCATGGAAGCTCCTAGTGGATTACACAGAGGTGAAAGGATGCTCCATGGCAGAGATGATTACAGAAGAGGTGAAAGAAGGTAGCGTGGCAGTGATAGATACTGAAGAGAACGGGTTGAGTTGCAGGCTGGGTGTCTACAAGCTTCACCAGCATAACTGAGGAAGGCACAGAAGACACACCTCCTACTGTCAGGTTAGGAAAGTTAGAACAGCAGCATAAAGCAGCTGCATGGTACTTCCATTGCTGCCATTTCTTCTTCACGAGGGGCATGGTCAACCATAGAACATAGCTAGGAGTCCTGTACCAGAGTCAGGAGAGGGAGATATCAAAGAAATTCCAGGATAAACATTATGTGGGTTCTGTCATTGGTAAAATGATCTTCCTTTGAAACATCTTTTCAAAGAGAGGATATGAAATTCACTACTTTTGAGGTTTGCTAGTCACTACTTTACAATGACAACAAAACCAACAGTTTTATCTTTCTAAGAAAGAAAAAGAATATTACTCCATTCATATATAGATGAAAAACTGCCTAAGTAAATGCAGAGTGGTCAATAAATACAAATACTGTCTGAAAGAATCTATCCTGATCTGAAATCACAAGATGTGTGCTCATCGTCAATCAAGACCACAGCCATCCCGGCCCAGTCAGTCTGGTAATGAGACCAGCACATGATCATCAAAGATAAAGCTTCAAGTCCTGGCAGCTTGTGCTGAATGGCAATCACGGGCCCCAACTCCAGCCTTTGAAAGATCCTTCTCTTAGCAACAGGGCCTGATTCACTGGCAGGATTTTCAAACACTTTTCCTGGCAGCTGCAGAAGTTGTTCTAAGTTAGTTATGTGATTAGGCTCTTTGGTGGGAGCTTGGGTTTGCTTATCGTCCCCTCTGCCATAGCTGTGTACAATGCACTTGCTCACAAAGGCAAGAATTTGTTTTCCATGCCAATTTTCTAAGAAAGAATGATCTGCTTTTACTAAACTTAAATGTAATCAGTATCCCTGTATGTATTTTCCTAGATTAGATTAAAATCACAGTCTCTGGAGAGACTAATGTTTCCACATTTTACATATTTAAAGTTTTTATTTATTGATATTGTGTGTGTATATGTGTGTGTGTGTATGTGTGTGTGTTAGGGAGATCTCACACTTTGATGCACGTGCATACACAAAGCAGATGTATGTGTATGCCTAATCAGGTGAGTGCATAACAGCATGTACCCAGAGAGATCAAAGGACAGCTTTTTGGAGTCTTTGTATCTCTTTCTAATGTGGGAATCAGTCATCCAACTCTTGTAGTCAGGCTGTGAACCATCTCTAAGACAAGGTTTCTATGTTGACTTGTGGTATGATTTTTCAATGCTGAGCCCCATTCCTGTTTTTTCTTAGTTTTCAAATACTCTTATTATTTTCTTCACACCAAATCATTCCCCACTATACCCTACAGCCTTTCTAAAATTGGGCTTAATCATAGAACTACAAAAGAAAAAGAAGTCAGAAGCAAAATGAAGGACTGTTGAAAATAGTCATTGCAAATATATCTCGAGTTCATTATAAGTCACAGAGAACTGAGGAAACAGAAAAGACTGCAAAGGCAGAAACAGGTGGCCCCTACTTCTACCTTTTCCTTTGTGCTCATTTCTCTGTAAGCAGAAAACACAGGCAGTCATCTTTTCATCTGAAATTCAGATGTGAGATCCATATCCTTTCTATTTCTTTACAATAATAAGTGACAGAATTTGAACTGTGCTCTGGAAACTTTTGAGGGCAACACAGAAGCAAGTTCAAAGGGAAGATCTAAGGGTTTGCCAATGAAATAAAATCGTGCTGATCCCTGACTATTTAGCTTTCTCTTCTGTTCTCCCAATATGCTTCCAGAGAGATATCCACATACAACCACTAATAGCATCCATAATGTGAGAAAACTATATATTATTCGAATAGCTGCTTGCATACCATTCCTTTTCTTAGTAAAATCCTTTAGCTCTCAGAGGTTTGTGCAGGTTAATGGTGGTGCATCTTGATTTATTAGAGTGTAGACTACCATGATGTTAGACATGAAAAATTGACTTCATAGCATTGTTCTCAACACTTTATGCTGTATTGTTGCATAGATTTAAATTTATTTTCTATATGTATTATTTCTATCATCACCTTGCAAGAAAGGTTTGCCTAGTTAGGACAGAGTTACTGTCATCAGCTTCAAGTGTACAAGCAATGTGTTCAACATTAGGAGTATTCCTACTTAGCCAAGGGGACTGGAAAACATAAAAGAGCCAAAGTTTACTACAGCCTAGAAAGACAGTGTTCAGAAGTCTTAATCATCCAACCATCCAGTGCTAGAATTTTAGCTAAGCCATTCTGAAAGAAAGTTAAGCAGATTTGTTATTAATTTTTTTCTACTTCATTATTTCTGCTGTAAGTTATGGAGAGAATTTAATTAACTAAGTGTTTTAGTTATGAAATCTACTCTGTGCCTCCAAAATAAAGCTTTCAATATTGCATTTGACTAGAAAAATTAATGGAATACCATTTTACGTTTGACCTTTAAGCTCAATTTATGTCTTCAGAATATTTTTGTTTTGTCTCTTTATTAATATTGTAAGGCTAGAATAGAACACCATATTTGAAGAAAAGTACCCTATTAGTATGCTATGCAAATCCTCTAGAAAATTTTCATTTACATGTGGCAGGAAAAAAATTTAAGCTGTTGTTTCCTTTAAAGAGTTCAGGTGATAGGTACTTAACCCAGCATTTTAACATTGTATTATCTGAATTGAATTTCAAAGACCTAGATGTTCAGTGACAAGGCCATAAAAGCAGAAATTTATGTGTTAATTATAAGAAACTAATTTTCTTTCATTATTAAAAGTGATTTTCCATTCCATCTATATGTTCTATTAAAGAAACACATGTACTAATAAAACTGTGCTCATTTTCCTCCACTCCCATTTCCTATCCAATATGATTTTGCCACTTCTCATCACAGAATGCTTTATTTCTAAGCTTATAGACTACTCCGCATTATTCAACTGAAAGTAAACTCCAATGGGAGAAAAGAGTATCAAATTTGGCTTCATGCAATTGCATGATGTTTGGGGTTGTCATTTTTGACTGATATCTCTTCACAACTTTGGAGGAGTTGCAAGTAGTCATGAAGAGACAAGACTTTTAGAAAAGGAAACATGAGTTCGAAGATATTTGGGGTTTTCTTCTGTTAGAAGATAAAATCTACGATGCTCGAACTGCTCCTACACACACAGTCAGAGATCATTGACTAGGGAAGTTGAATATTTTCAGCTTTGCAGCTGTTCAGTTTCTAGTCGGAGTTTGCATCACAATAATCTTCCAGTCGGTTTCCTCCATGAAGATATGGGAATCACATTATTTTGCTTTTAGTCATACATGTATCTCACAGTAGGAATATAGATAGAAATTATTCCTAAAAGTTATTTGTATTTTCTCAAAGCATTCATCTACAGATTATGTACTATTCTATGTATAGTTAAGATTGAACTTGTAAATGATGTCATATGGATTCTTCTCATTTTTTCTTAAGATAAAATAAATATTTGTTCTCTCAGTGCTCTGACAAATCCCTTAAAAGTGAGATGGTATTTATTTTAGTTGATTGTTTCAAAGGGTAAGTGTCTCTTTAGTTGGTCCCTAACACTTGTAAAGAAGATCATGGAGACAGGAGTAACTGGAAGATACTACTTGGTGGATATATTATGAAACTATCAAGAGGTTAATCTATTCATCAATTGAGAGAACTCATGATCTAAGTGTATCAGATAATGCCTTCATAAACACACCTAACAACTGTGGTTCAATAATCCCTCAGGCAATTTTAAGATTTATTTCTATTTTGTTTTTTCCAATTTTATTTTATTTTACTTTATTTTCTATATTCTTTGTTTATATTCCACATGATTGTATATATTTCCTTGATTGTATGCATGTGCAACATGTGTTTGCAGAACCAATAGTTGTCAGGGGAGTGTAATGAATCCTGTGGAATTGGAATTACAAATAACTGCTAGCTAATAAGTGAGTGTTGTACACTGATCCTGAGTTCTCTGCAAGGGCAGTAAGTGGTCTTATGTGTTGAGCCATCTCTTTTGTTACCGCCCCTTTACATCCAATCAAGCTGACAATCACAAGCATTACATCAAATATTTCTTATTTTTCATGAATTAAATGAGTATATGTATATATATATATATATATATATATATATGTCATAAATATTAATGTATTAATTAATTGATAGGCAGCTATAGTTGTAGTTATAGACCTTGTTTTATCTTATAAATACAAATATGTACACAATTAACTACCCATTTTCTTCTTCAATATAAGTTTTACATACCTCTTGAAACTATAATAAGTAAACAATATATAAACACACACACACACACACACACACACACATATATATATATATATTCCAGACAAAAATAAATATTTACATATTCATTTGCTATTTACAATTTGTCAAACACCATTATGCATGATTGTGTTTTTACACTCTTCTGACAATTTTGAAAATTAACTATTATTAAATTATTCCCTAGATTCAAATGAAAAAGCATTTTAACACTTAATTTCTTCTCCAATTACTGTAGGTTTATGTATCAGCCTCGACTTTCCACATGTTCCAAGAAATTCGTATAAATAATGCCATTATTTTTTCACTCTGATTTTCTTTGATTCTCTTCTCAAAATTCATGCGATACATTTATCTATCTTAAGTAATATATTCAGAGAGAATTATATATCCAGCTCTTCTTAGCTAGAACCTAAGCTAAGTTCTTCTCATATTCAAGCCATCAGGTTGGCCATTTTTAAATAAATTGAATGATGCAACTTGAAGATAAATGTTAAATAACAGAGAATTATTATGATCCATGGTTTCTACCAAGAGGAAGGAAGAATTATTTTAGCATTTGTTTGACTGCTCTATTGAGATCAGAGGATGGCAGGTCCATGGCAAGGAGAGAGTATTGGGACAATAAGTTGGAACTGTGATGAAAGAAAAAAATCACATGACAGCAGCATAATTTGAATCTCAGATTGCTCTCACTTTCCAATTCTTCTTTTAATCAAAAAAACACTATCATAACGTCTGTATGGAGTTCCATGGCTCCAAAGCCCCATTCATTTCCCATTCTCACATAAATGTTTCATGTTCAAAAAAAAAAAAAAAAAAAAAAAAAAAGCATTTCAGAGCCCACATAGCTTTTTTCAAAAGGACAGATAACTCTGGCCTACAGAGACAAATTTTCTAACTGCCTCCGTGTAAGTTTTTGATAGAGGGATGTATGACGGATTTCTGTAACAACAGTTATTCTGCTGTTGACATGCTTGATGACTGGGCACTAGCCAGGAGTCTTAACACCAAATTCCTAAGCCGCAGTTTCAGCACTCTGGACAGCAATCGCTCTGGCTGTTTAGAAGACCTCTTCTCTGTCTGATTGATGAGGGATCATTAACTTCAGACAATCAAGGGTCACTACCAGTTTAAGAGTGCCTAAGATTTGGAATGTCTTGCTTTTAATGTTACTACTGAAATTTTTAGAAATACATGTTCTAAATAGCTATATTAAAGATATTAACAACAATGATCTCAAATCAGTTCTTTACTAAAGTGTCTACCTACTGGACAAAAACAAAAACTGAAAAAGAGAAAAGAAAACATAATTCACCTGAAGTCATTCTCATTTGTCCCAAATTTACTTGAAGACATACATATTTCTGACCTCCATTAACCAGGCCAAGTGTAACTATGATCTCAGATTCAGTGCTTAAGTTTGAAAAGGGCAACTGACCAGAGTACCAGTTGTTAGGTAAGGGAGAAAAGGGTTCGTTAAAGCCAGGAAATTAATGAAGATATAAGCGATCAGAGCAAAGGCCAGTTCTTATGCACAAGACTTGAGTTATCACAAAGGTGGATCCAGACTGGTTATTTATTTCAGGTGCATTTCTGGGACAAAATTTTCTGATACCGGTAAGTCCTTAATTTTTTTGAATTCTATAAATCTAAAAAATATAATAAATAATTACAAAGCCTTAGAGATCAAAGTGTATTTTAGATTCTTTTTACTAATTTTTAGTTTCTTTTCCAATAATAGTTGTTTAAGGTAATTATGAGCATATAAAATGTGTCTTTTCCTCTGCAAAACAAAGACAATAACAGGGTATTTTTTCTGAAAGGGGAATGGCAAAATAGAGGAAAAAAAAGCTTCCCCCTACAGCAGATGAAAGAGATCTGAAAGTCAACTACCCTCAGACAAGATAGTGATGTGCAAGTTTTACAGAGCAGTTTTCACCAATTTTTAGGCTAAAGTCTGAGATGTTATCATCAGCAATGATACAGGAACACAGCACAGCTGTGTGACCTCCAAAGCTAATGACTTTAAAATGACTCAAAGCAACTGATTGTTTTTCCAAGTCCTTTGTCTATAACTCTAACATCATAGAAAGGTGATGGTAGGAGATAGGTCATTGTTTATAAAGCATCCTCCTAACAAATACATTCATCCATTTATTCAATAATCAACGTTTATTGAGTATGTAGGATAGCTAGCATTTTAGCTACTGGCTATTAAATAACAAATTTAAAAAAAGTTCCAGAAGTTTTATATTAGAATACTATCGTTTCAGTACACTACTATGGGTAATATTTGAGAGACTCATACTGTATCTTGTGTTACTATATACATATTTATATAAGAATAAATTTTCATTCTCATATCACAAAATCATAAGTTACAATTTGATGTGTATCAAGAATATCAGTTCAAATTATTCTTTTAACATGTGTGAGTAACATTGCTTGAATGGAGGTTGTTGAATATTTTCAATTTCCAAAGACAACAATGTAGCAAAACTACTAAAACTTTTGTTCACAGTAATTTGGCAATGAAACTTTAAAGTATTTAGTATTTTCAGAATAAAAATAAAAATTGATGTTAAGAATAAACTTCAATTCTGTAGTCATCCAAAAGTCTTATACTCATTGTATACCAGTAAGAAATTTGTGTCCTACAAGAAAATCTTGAAACATTATCAGAGAATATGCTGGTTGCACATTTATGGATAATGAATTTCTACAAATAATTCTTTCTAGGGATGATGACCAATCTTACCTGAAGGAATTTGCTTGACAGAGTGATACATAATTGAAGATATTTATAATTTCCATGATGCTTGTTCCCATCAGTTTGTTAAGTCATTTCTCTTTAACAACCGAAGATGAATAATTATCCCAGATTACCAGTTGTTAAGCAAGTATTCACATCAGTGTCAATGCAGTAACAAGTAAGGATCAATTAAGCACGGAATGAACAGTAGAACAAGGAAAAGATTTTCTTCTCTCAATCCATTTGAATTTAGAAGGAATGGGCTTGATTACATATGTGATCTGAGATGCAAGGTCAGCAGACTGGAGGATATTGGCTGCCACTCTTTCTGACATATCTAATCAGTCAACATTATTGGCCATGTGGTTGGATTTCAACACTAAGAAAATTATGTTTCTTACCTTTCTACTAACGCTTGGGATGAAGGCAAGATACATCTTGATTTGAAATGTTGAAGAAATAATGAGATCCAGTTTTTATGTATTATTCAAACCTTACATATGACATCTGTAGATTTGCAGAGTTGATGTTCTTCATCATCTGAATGGATGGGAAAGACTGGGCAGTTTTATATGCCTTTTAACAATGGAATTAGATTTACAAACTCTAATGCAATGTCTATACCAACACATAACATCACTTTTCAACCTCTATTTATATTTAAAGTGATGTTAGTTATTTCCAAATAAATGACAGGAAAATTGTCTGGAGACTGCACTTCCTAACATAGTAGCTTGAATAAGAAATATCTCCCATGGTGATGGGAATTTTAACACTTGGTCCCCAGTGGGTGGTACTGTTCTGGGGAGGCATAGGTGGTGGCAGCTCTGCTAGGGAAATCATGTCATTAGCAAGGTAGGCTTTGAGATTAAAAGCCTGTCAACACTTCCAGTTCCCACTTTCTGCTTCATGCTCATGGGAAACGATGTGAGCCCTTGGCTTCCTGTTCCTGCAACCATGCCTGCTGCTTGCTACCATGCTTCCCTTCTGTGATAAACTCTCATGCCTCTGAAAATGTAAACCCAATAAACTCTTTCATCTATAAGGTGCTTTACTCATGGAGTTTTATCACAGATACATAAAAACAACCAATAGACCCAATAACCACAAAGGTAATTTTTCATCTCAGGCATTGGAATATATGTTATTAGGATAATGGTGTCTTCACTACTTTTATATTGCTCTGAAGAGACACCATGGCCAAGGCAAATTATAAAAATATATATATTTTGGGAAGGTGATCGTGGTCTCAGAAAGTTAAGAGTACATGATTGTCATGGTGGGGAATGTGGTAGTTACCATGCAGGCATGGTGGTAGAGTGGTGACTAAGAGCTTACATCCTGATCTGTAAGCTGAAGGCAGACAGAGGAATAACTGGAAATGGAGTGTGATAATGAGCAATGCCTATCCACAGTGCACATTTCCTCCAACAAGGTTACATCTCCTAACCCTTCCCAAATTGTTCCACCATCTAGGGTCCAAGTATTCAAATGTATTAACCTATTAGGGTCAGGGGAATTCTCACTCAAACTAACACAAGTATTAAGCACACATTAGACCCAAGAAATCTGTTCATAAAGTGTTGCAGATCAATTGAAGAAAAATGTGATCCTTTGTGGTATTATATATATGCAATATCCAAAATTAGAAATGGATCACATTTTGAAGCTGTGCGTATGCTATGGGTTATCTATTATGTGTGAGTAGTGTGTATTTACAATTTTATGATTTATATATGCATAATTTATGTATTGGCCACTGTCATGTCCCACATACCTATATCTTCTGTTCATATTCTCCATGACCAACAAATTTCTCACATAATTTGTGACCTACCAAGACTAACCAGGGGCACCTGCTTGGCTGGCTTTGGAGCTAGTCACTGGAATATGGAAGTCTTAGCAGGGGTACAGAATAAAAGACAGTTAACACACACACACACACACACACACACACACACACGTGCGTGCGCGCACACTCATGCACACACACATCTTTCAAATTGTAGATGGCTAGTAGTAAGGTAAAGAATGGGGCTCTGTGATACACTTCCCTATCCAGAATGATTGTTGACAGTGCTATACTTGTATGAGCTCAGTGTGCACATCACCAAATTTAGTGACTCAATACATTTCATTTCACTTTTGAAAAGTAGATGTGTGTGCATATGTGTATGTGTATGTGTATGCATAGGTGTTAGTCTGTGTATATGTAAGTGTATGTGCACTTGCATATGAGGTTATTTCTCTGTGTGTACCATCACAATGACCAGAAGAAGTCCTGGAGTAGCCTCTTTTAACATTTTCTGTCTATTCCTATGAGTCACCATCTTTCCCAATGTGAGCCTCCTATTTGCTCTGTTAGGATGTCTCTCCCACTCTTAGAGCTGGGATTATAGGTATGTGTGTGATGACAAGCTTGTTTCATGAGTTCTGGCAAGGAAACTCACTTAACTGTCAAGTTATCTCTCCAATCCTATAACAGAATTCTTTTTTTTTGATGTTTCCCTATAATGCCTAGAGTTTTAGTAAGAGAGGGTAATTTTATCTAATTATAAATAAAACTGTACAGTCTCCTAACTGTTCCCTCTTCCCACCTCTGGCATTTTTTTTACAAGATTATAGCCTTACTCTTGATCTTGACCACACTCTTAGAAATGTAACTTACCAATGTATTAGATTCAAGAAAAGTCATCTTTCTTTTGCTTGAAGTATCTGTTTACAGGTCTCCATTCTTCACTTACACTTGAGAAAAACTTATTTCTAAATTTTTTTCCACCAGCAGTGCATGGGTCTTTGGAATCAGTGGTTGGATTGAGAAAACTGGAAAGCTGAATATCAGTTTTTAAGTGTGATTTCTACTTTAAGAAATTATTTCTGACAAAAGGTGGGCTTCATTATCTGTTTGTTCAGGCTGCTCATTTACATCTAAGCAGGAGTCCATATATTTCTGGTGTTCGAAATCTCAATTATTGGAGAAAAATATTTACTTTGCTCTGCATTCGAAGTGATTGCCAAAGTACAGAGCCATTGTTTTCATGTCTGCAAAAGTGTTATCAAGATATTTCTCTATGACTTTAATGCAACAGCTGGAGATTGAAATCCTACAACTAGATTGGTTCTTAAAGTAATTCTGAAGAGCTCTAAGTAAACACCAGGTGATCCTGGACTCTCAGCTTCCTAGTTGTCTATGGAGAAGGAAACTCTTCATTACCACCACTGTAGATAGGATTAGCTACTTAAAGTTATGAAATGACTACAGACTTCTCAATAAACTTCTTTGACCATGCAGTAACTGGGATTACTCACTCACATTACACACGTACCTATAATCCCAGCTCCAAGAGGAGGAAAGACATCCTAACAGAGCAAGCAGGGGAGTGTTCCACATTCATGTTTTAACAAGACCATGTTTATAGAGAGAATAAATGCTTCTAACTAAAATACTATGAATATTGTCATAGTATAGTCATCCTAAGCTTATGGTAGAAATAGTAACAATTTAATTTGTTTATTGCACCTAATATGCAGTGAGAAAAAAGAAAATGGAGATAAGACTAGAGTAGCAACAAATAAGATTTGTTGTTTCTTTCTTTTGGGACACACGGAAGTTTATAGGAATGATTCTATTTATATTAATGATAATATCAGAAAATGTATGATCTGTATCAACTCAGACATGAAGAAACTGGAACTAACAGCATCAATGGCTTCATTCAGTTCAAACAGATATTAAGTGGAAAACTGAAATTTGAAACCATATAAAATGGATTACTTTCACTACAACATTCTTCACCATAGAAAAAATGGTTGAGTCTAAAATACAATTTGCTTTGAAACCATTATCTAAAATGTTGCTGACAATTCATAGCATAAATTGTCTACAATTGTATTCAATTTTAGATATATACACATTTTTCTTTTAAATCTTGTATTTAATATGTATAATCATGAGAATTAAAAATATGATATATGCACAGCAATCTTTATTTATTCATGCATATAATTTAATTACATTTCATTAATAGAAACAAATCAGCTGTGGGGCACTAGTTTACATATCCGAACATTGTCCATGATATTCATTACATGAATACATCCATCCAAACATTGTGAATGTGTGACAATATCATGTAATGTAAAATGCTAAAAGATGGAATCACTTCTTTTTAACTTTCTTTGTAAAACCACCAATTAAAAGTAAGTATTAGACATTTTTAATGATTATAATTAAGGACCCTTTTGTCTCTTATTTCCAGAAAATGAGTTTGGCTACCTAAATATATATTATCGTCATATATGTTGCCAGTATAATGCTATTGTTTATAGTTTTCATCCTTCTGAACACTAGATTACTAGTGACCATGCTTAAACTGATTGTTGTAGCTGAAAACAAATAGTAATACTGACAGTTAAAGAAACTAAAATGGCAATTACAATTATAAAGATAATTTGGGTAGAAATATGTTATCTTAGGTATTCTTTCTTTAATAATAACAATAAAATAACAATAACAATAACAATAACAATAACAATAATGATATTCTTTGCTTACATGGTTTGCTAAGGTGGAACCATTTCAGATTAAGGGAAGCAGAAAGTAACTGGAAAAGAACCCAGTCTATGTGGAGTCACAACCCAACTCATTTGTATATCTGTGTGAATTGGTTGCACCAGAGTATTTCACTGACTTGAAATACAGTGGCAAGGATTTTGTATTCCAAGTCAGTTCACTGAGGACTATTGAAAGTCTACCTATGCTAGACTTCTGCATGGAGGAGCCTCATAAATGTCCTGGACAGTGGTTCTTACTACATGCTCTCTGACAGGACAACCAGTTGCACATAGGAGCTTTCTAGATCTGGTAATTTCTCTGACTTTAGTTCAGCTTCTTGAATCAGACGCTCTGGTGTTAGAGACAAGCTCTTTGGTATTTAGTAAACTCTCCATGTAATTCTGATGCATCTTGGAGCTTGACAACCATTGAACTAAGGCAATGGTCCAGAAAAGAGATTATCTTCTGAGTCCTTAGCAGCCAGGAAGTAGCTCTGGGTAGTAACACACCAGTCGTGGGGAAAGAATAGGGTGGGTCAACACAGTACCCATTACAAATTTTAATTTCTAGAATTTATTATGATAAATCCCCTCTAAACTTAACCAGGATTTCTGCTTTTGTAAACTTTAGCATTTAACTTTGATACTTCAGACTCATGCCAACCACACCTTCTAGACAGCACAATGACAAGCCTTGCTTTGACATCCCGCCTCCCTTAAGAGTCACCCCACCACCTCCAGAAGTCTTTCTGGAAGTGACATTGCAAATATAAACAAACCAATTCAGAGTCCATCTGACTAACCACCCCACTTCATTAGACATTCACACTCCTGACCTCCTTACACATCAGCTACCTCAAACACCACCTTGTTCAGAAGTGAACAACTACAAACATCTAAAAATAGCCACCAATGTTCACAGAAATTGATTGTTTAAACTACCAAATCTGGCATCTGATTACCATGCCTCACTTGTTTCTTCTCAGTGGAAGCACAATATTTTCTCACATTTTCTTCTCTCTCATGACCAAATACTGGTGTTATATGCATATCACCCCTACTTTGGAAAACTGTTAATAATAAACTATGCTTTCGATGATAATTTGTTATGCTCTGGATTAATCATATATCAAATTTTATATATATATATATATATAAAATATATATATTTCTAATTTTTTTCTATTGCAATCCACTTGAAAAGAACACAAAAGATTCAGAAGCTATGAGAACAACTTATTTGAACTTATTTGGAGGTAAATTTCCAACTTAAAATTAGGGGGAGATAAAGTCCAAAGAGCTTTCACCTAAAATTTTATCTGCAATAATTTATTTTTCATGAACATAACAAAAATTTCTCCAAAAGTTTGATCTAGTAGTTGGTATTTTTCACAAAATACTTGATCTGGAAACAAAATTCAGTTTGCCTTTATACTAGAGTTTAAATAATGTTTTCCTTGAAACATCATACATGTTTACAAATATTGTGCTTATGTTCACATGTGGAACACAGAAATGTTGTCACTATAAAGGTTACACTACATATATTTTTTTCTAGAAGAAAATAATAACAATAAATAACTTGTTCTTCTTCTTCCTAGTGAGACTGTATAAATAAAGGCTGATAACTGGGGTGATGAATCATAATATACATTAAACAAAATATTAAATATAGATAGAACTAAATAATACAAGACGGTAATTTTCCCAGTATGACAATGCAATGTGCTTTCTTTGGCATTGATTTGCATTGGTTATTTCTATGAATTGTTCAGAGACAGTGATGATATTTTATTTATGTATTAATTCCTGTTCATGAATGTATATTTCAATTTTGAGTGTAGCGATTTTATTTACCAAGGACTGAAATTCAAAACTAAGAACACAATCTCAGCTCCACTGACCTTGTCTTTCAGGTGTTCTCTGGTGTGCCAACTGTGAAAATTGCGGAAGATACATTCATCTTCATCATGTGTATTTGAAAGCTGTTATTGGATTTTTAAATTAAATAGTTTACACCTTATTTAGAGTCCAAAATTTTCTGCCAAATTTTCTATCTTATGAGTGATTTATTTGTAGGTCCAAAGCACCAGAAGTTATAAAGCTGGGGCCTGAAATATTCCTGAACTATGTATAGATTAAAAGATTCCATCTCAGGGTTGGTGCAGCTCACTCTGCACAGATGCCAAAATCCAATGGCATGCAACATGCCCTCATGAGTTAAATAATAATTTGTGGTCAAAGACTGGGAAACACTAGTGTCAATAACCCTTATGAAATATGCTTTGGGAAACATGTTCATTTCAGTTATTTGAGGATTATTAATCATTATCAACACAGATCAAAATTTATATAATCATTATCTTGGCTTTTAACATGGTACATTCAATAATACTATCTTACCCAAAAGGACTATCTCTCATTGCAGTTATAAGAAAGATGTGTACAGTCCGAGTAACATTGTTTTGTTCATAAGACTTACTTAGTTCTAAGATTTTTTAAAGGAATAAGAAATATCACCAAATCTACAATGTTTTAAATGTTCCAGTTTCTCCACATTAGTAAAGTTTTTAAAGATTTATTTTTTTAATTATGTGCACATGCATATGTATGTGTGCATGGATGTGTGTGTGTGTGTGTGTGTGTGTGTGTGTATGTGTGTGTGTGTGTTTGTCTGTGTGAGCACACACATGCATGGGTCTGTCTTGAGTGTCATGCTCACAGAAGCCAAAAGAAAGTGTTTGTTCCTTAGGTTAGAGTTGTAGATGGTTGTGAGCCACAAAAGTGGGAACTAGGAACTAAAGTGGAAGATTCACAAAGTGGTAACTTTTAATCACATAAATCACATAAATTTCTGTCTAGTAAATTTTTATTTATTGTTTCATCAGTGGCTCAATAGTCAAACTGATACAATAACAACTGTGGTGAAAATGAAGATAGCAGCAATAATTGTAATAAAATTACCACATTTGAATGAATGTATATTAGGATGTGAAACTGTACTGGGTGCTTAGGCATGTATTATCTTTCTCAACCTTTAAGACAATCTTAAGAGATTCATTTTTTCCAGTTGAACTCTGATTTGAATAACTACTATTGTTTGACCATAATGAGACAGATAAGTTTCAAATCTAGACTCCCAACATAAAATTTTGGTCATGCACATTGTACTTAGTCTCTGGCAAATTTTGACTTATAAATAGTGTTGTTCTAAAGGTATTTCAAAATGAAGACATCTAATAGTATGAACAATGTCCTTCATAGAGACAATGATAGGATTGTTCCCTGAAGCCAACTAGCCAAGTGTGTGGCAGCTTATATGTCTGCATCTCCAACTGTTGCTCCTTATTTTTTTAATTTTCTATATTCTTTGTTTACATTCCAAAGGCTTTCCCCTTTCCAGTCCCCCCCCCCGCACCATATGTCCCATAAGTCCTCTCTGCCCCTCCCCCACCCATTCCCTAATCACTCCCCCCTCCCCAACATTTCTCTGTTCTGGTACTCTCCTACAAAACTGGATTTAGTCTTTTCAAGACCAGGGTCCTCTCTATCCTTTTTCTTGGGAATCTTTTGCTTAGCTAATTGTGTCTTGAGTGTTCAGAGCTTCTGGGCTCATTAATATCCACTTATCAGTGATTGCAATTCATGTGTATTCTTTTATGATTGGTTGAACTCACTTAGAATGATATTTTCCAGATCCAACCATTTGCCTACAAATTCCATGAATTCATTATTTTTAATTGCTGAGTAGTATTCCATTGTATAAATATACCACATTTTCTGTATCCATTCCTCCATTGAGGGACATCTAGGTTCTTTCAAGCTTCTGGATATTATAAATAAGGCTTCTATGAACATAGCGGAACGTGTATCTTTATTGCATGCAGGGGAATCCTCTGGGTATATGCCCAGGAGTGGTATGACAGGGTCATCTGGAACTATCAAGCCCAGTTTTCTGGGGAACTGCCAGACTGATTTCAGGAGCAGTTGTACCAGCTTGTAATCCCACCAACAGTGGAGGAGTGTTCCTCTTTCTCCACATCCTCGCCAGCATCTGTTGTCTCCAGAGTTTTTAATCTTAGCCATTCTGACTGGTGTGAGGTGGATCTCAGGCTTGTTTTGATTTGCATTTCCCTGCATTTCAATGATGTTGAACATCTCTTAAGGTGCTTCTTAACCATCCGAATTTCTTCTGGTGAAAATTCCTTGTTTAGCTCTGTACCCCAATTCTTAATAGGCTTATTTGGTCCTTAGGGGCCTAACTTCTTGAGTTCTTTGTATATATTGGATATTAGCCCTCTGTCAGATGTGGGGTTGGTGAAGATCTATTTCCAATTTGTTGGTTGCTGTTTTGTCCTTCTGACAGTGTCTTTTGCCTTACAGAAACTTTGTAATTTTAAGAGGTCTCATTTGTCAATTCTTGATCTTAGAGCATAATCTATTGGTGTTCTGTTCAGGAACTTTGCCCCTATGCCCATGTCCTCCAGGGTCTTCCCCTGTTTCTTTTCTATTAGTTTCAGTGTGTCTGGTTTTATGTGGAGATCCTTGATCCACTTGGAGTTGATCTTGGTGCAAGGAGATAACAGTGGGTCAATTCACATTCTTCTGCATGTTTACCTCCAGTTGATCCAGCACCATTTGTTGAAAAGGCTATCTTTTTTCCACTGGATGGTTGTAGCTCCTTTATCAAAGATCAAGTGACCATAAGTCTGTGGGTTCATTTCTGGGTCTTCAATCCTATTCCATTGAACTACTTGCCTGTCGCTGTACCAATACCATGCAGTTTTTTAACACAATTACTCTGTAGTACTGCTTGAGGTCAGGGATATTGATTCCCCCAGAAGTCCTTGAATTGTTGAGAATAGTTTTAGCTATCCTGGGTTTTTTGTTACCCCACATGAATTTGAGAATTACTTATTCTAGATCTATGAAGAATTGACTTGGGATTTTGATGGGGATTGCTTTGAATCTGTAGATTGCTTTTGGCAAGATGGCCATTTTTACTATATTGATCCTGCCAATCCAAGAGCATGAAATAATTTTCCAATTCCTGAGGTCTTCTTCGATTTCTTTCTTCAAGGACTTAAGGTTCCCGTCATATAGATCTTTCACTTGTTTGGTTAGAGTCATGCCAAGATACTTTATATTGTTTGTGGCTATTGTGAAGGGTGTTATTTCCCTAACTTCTTTCTCAGCCTGCTTGTCCTTTGAGTACAAGAAGGCTACTGATTTGCTTGAGTTGATTTTATAACCAGCCCCTTTGCTGAAGTTGTTTATCAGCTGTAGAAGTTCTCTGGTGGAGTTTTTGGGTCACTTAAGTATACTATCATATCATCTGCAAATGATAGTTTGACTTCTTTCTTTCCAATTTGTATCCCTTTGACTTCCTTATGTTGTCTAATTGCTCTCGCTAGAACTTCAAGTACTATATTGAAAAGATATGGAGAGAGAGGGCAGCCTTGTCTAGTCCCTGATATTAGTGGGATTGCTTCAAGTTTCTTTCCATTTATTTTGATGTTGGCTACTGGTTTCCTGTATATTGCTTTTACTATGTTTAGGTATGGGCCTTGAATTACTGTTCTTTCCAGGACTTTTAACATGAAAGGATACTGAATTTTGTCAAATTCCTTTTCAGAATCTAATGAGATGACCATGTGGTTTTTTTCTTTTAGTTTGTTTATGTAGTGGATTACATTGATGGATTTCCGTATATTGAACAATCCCTGCATCCCTGGGATGAAGCCTACTTGATCATGGTGAATGATTGTTTTAATGTGCTCTTGGATTCGGTTGGCAAGAATTTTATTTAGTATTTTTTCATTGATATTCATAAGGGAAATTGGCCTGTAGTTCTCTTTCTTTGTTTTATCTTTGTGTGGTTTTGGTATCAGCGTAATTGTGGCTTCATAGAATGAGTTGGGCAGTGTTCCTTCTGTTTCTATTTTGTGGAATATTTTGAAGAGTATTGATGTTAGGTCTTCTTTGAAGGCCTGATAGAATTCTGCACTAAATTCATCTGGTCCCGTACTTTTTTTTGGTTGGGCAGCTTTCTATAACACCTTCTGTTTCCCTAGGAGTTATGGGACTATTTAGCTGATCTAATTGATCCTGATTTTATTTTGGTATTTGGTATCTGTCAAGGAAATTGCCCATTTCCTCCAGATTCTCCAGTTGTGTTGAGTAGACTTTTGTAATAGGATCTGATGATCTTTTGAATTTCCTCAGTCTGTGTTGTTATATCCCCCTTTTCATTTCTAATTTTGTCAATTTGAATACTGTCTCTGTGCCCTTTGGTTAGTCTGGCTAAGGGTTTATCTATCTTGTTGATTTTCTCAAAGAACCAGCTCCTGGTTTTGTTGATTCTTTGTATGGTTCCCTTTGTTTCTATCTGATTGATTTCAGCCCTTAGTTTGATGATTTCCTGTCTTCTACCACTCCTGGGTGAATTAGCTTCTTTTTGTTCCAGGGCTTTCAGGTGTGCTGTTAAGCTGCTAGTGCATGCTTTCTCCTGTTTCTTTTTGGAGGCACTCAGGGCTATGAGTTTTCCTCTTAATACTGCTTTCATTGTGTCCCAAAGATTTGGGTAGGTTGTACCTTCATTTTCATTGAATTCTAAAAAGTCTTTGATTTCTTTCTTTCTTTCTTCCTTGACCAACGTGTCATTGAGTAGAGTATTGTTCAGTTTCCATGTGTATGTGGGCTTTCTGTTGTTTTTCTTGCTGTTGAAGACCACTTTTACTCTATAGTGATCTGATATGAGGCAAGGCATTACTTCAATCTTCTTGTATTTGTTGACATCTGTCTTGTGACCAAATATATGATTGATTTTGGAGAAGGTACCTTGCGGTGCTGAGAAAAAGGTTTATTCCTTTGCATTGGGATGAAATATTCTATATATATTTGTTAAATCCAATTGGTCCAAAGTTTCAATTAGTTTCACTGTGTCCCTGTTTAGTTTCTGGTTTCCTGATCAGACCATTGAGGATAGTGGAGTGTTGAAGTCACCCACAATTATTGTGTTAGGTGCAATGTGTGCTTTAAGCTTTAGTAAAATTTCTTTCACGAATGAGGGTGCCCTTGCATTTGGAGCATAGATGTTCAGCATTGAGAGTTCTTATTGGTGGATTTTCTCTTTGACCACCAAGTAGTGACCTTCTGTGTCTCTTTTGATGACTTTAGGTTGAAAGCCAATTTTATCTGATATTAGAGTGGCTACTCCAGCTTGTTTCCTGAGACCATTTGCTTGTAAAATTGTCTTCCAGCCTTTTACTCTAAGGTAGTGTTTGTCTTTGACACTGAGATGTGCTTCCTGTCTGCAGCAAATTGGAGATTCCTGTTTCCATATCCAGTGTGTTAGTCTATGTCTTTTTATTGGGGAATTGAGTCCATTGATGTTAAGAAATATTAAGGAATAGTAACTATTACTTCCTGACATTTTTGAAATTATTTTTTATATTTGAGTGGTTATCTTCTTTTGTGTTTGATGAGAGGAGGTTTCTATCTTGCTTTTTCTCGGATATAGTTTCCTTCCTTGTGTTGGTGATTATCCCCTATTATCCTTTGTAGGGCTGGGTTTGTGGAAAGATATCGTGCAAGTTTGATTTTGTCATGGAATACCTTGGTTTCCCCTTCTATGGTGATTGAGAGTTTTGCTGGTTATAGTAGTTTTGGCTGAAATTTGTGTTCTCTTAGAGTCTGCATGATATCTGCCCAGGATTTTCTAGCTTTCATGGTCTCTGGTGAGAAGTCTGGTATAATTCTGATAGGTCTACTTTATATGTTACTTGGCCTTTTTCTCTTACTGCCTTTAATATTCTTTCTTTGTTTAGTACATTTGGGGTTTTGATTATTGTGTGATGGGAGGTATTTCTGTTCTGGTCCAGTCTGTTTGGAGTTCTGTAGGATTCTTGTATATACATGAGCATCTCTCTCTCTTTAGGTTGGGGAAGTTTTCTTCCATAATTTTGTAGAAGATATATGCTGGCCCTTTAAGTTGTAAATCTTCCTTCTCGTCTATACCTGTAATCCTTAGGTTTGGTCTTCTCATTGTGTCCTGGATTTCTTGGATGTTTTGGGTTATAAGCTTTTTGCATTTTGCATTTGTTGAGTCCATGGTTCCTATGGTATCTTTGGCATCTGAGATTCTTTCTTCTATCTCTTGTATTCTATTGTTGATACTTGCATCTATGGCCCCTGATTTCTTCCCAAGGTTTTCTATCTCCAAAGTTGTCTCCCTTTGCGATTTCTTGGTTGTTTCTACTTCTGTTTTTAGATCCTGGATGGTTTTGCTCAGATCTTTCGCTTGCTTATTTGTGATTTCATGTAATTCTTTAAGAGGTTCTTGTGTTTCCTCTTTCATGACTACTACTGGTTGACCCACGTTCTCCTGTATTTCTTTAAGTGATTTTTGTATTTCCCCCTTATTGGCTTCTGCTTTTTTATCCATATTCTCCTGGATTTCTTTAAGTGATTTTTGTGTTTGCCTTGTAAGGGCTTCGAACTTTTGATCAATTTTCTCCTGTATTTCTTTAAGTGGTTTATCCATGTATTATGCTATCCGCATCCTGACCAATGATTTTAGATCTGTATCTTGATTTTCTGGTGTGTTGGGGTATCCGGGGCTTTCTGCTGTCGGGAACTCTGTTTGGATACTGCCATATTGCCTTGATTTCTGCTAGTAACGTCCCTACGTTTGCCTTTTGCCATTTGTTTATTTCTGGACTTAGTTGGTCTTGTTATTACTGGTTGGTGTTTAAAGCTCCTGAGACCCTGGCGTTTGGTGCTGCTGTCTCAGAGGACTTCTGTGCTCCCGAGGCAGAAACTGGAAGGTTTCCACCACTGGGCTCCGAATTACCTCCTCAGCTCTGCTGGATTGGATTCAAGTCTCCTCCCTGCTTGCCTCTGGATAATTAACTGGCCTCCAGTGGTCATCTCCTGGTTTGCCTGGTTATTCTACCAGCTCCAAGATCGTGGCAGGTCTCAGGGCTCTGTCTAACCGCAGGAACCCAGCAGGCCGGGAACTTCCTGGCTGGGCTGCTGAAGCCTAGGCAGTGGCTCTCACAGTGGGCAGGGCTCCCATCTGGTTGAGCTGTTCTCCCCAGGATAGTGTCAGGCCATGGAGCTCTGTCAAACCGTGGGCTCTCTGTGGATCTGGAGCTCCCCCCGGTTGGGTTGCAGGGTCCAAGATGGTACAGATCCAGGTCCTTGGGTCTCCGTCTATCTTGCTGGGTTACCAGCTCCAAGATCCAACTGTTGCTCCTTAATAAAAACTATCCTCTTCCTCCACCATTAGTGTTCTAGAGCTAGCCATACTAGAGCAAATATTGAGACATTCTAAAATTTGGGTTAATGTATTGGCATCTGTACAAGGTTGGGTTATTTTAATTTGATACAAGCTAAGAAAAGGAAACTTTAATTGACAAAAATTCTCCATAAAATCTGGCCTTGGGCATTTTCTTAATTAACTTCTACAGAAGATGCAATATGGTACTTCATCTTTCTGGATGGATACAGGTAAAAGCAGTAGCTTTCAGATCCATGAGGAAGATATTCTTAGGTATAAAGGGAAAGCCCTGAACAGCTTTGTACCTCAAAGATGCAGAGGAAGAATTTACAAGCGTGTTTTACAAAGAACAACAGGCCAGATTTCTGTAGTTAGGAGGAAAAATGTCTGAAGTTTACATAAGTCAAAATATTATGAAGGCAGCTGGCCATAGCTACAGAATATCTGGGAACCATGTTTGTAGAATATCCAGTGGTTTGAAATCCTATTAATTAACACTAATAACAATATTTTTGGCTATATGTTTTGCAAAATACTTGGTTATTTTAAAGGTGTTTAAACAGACAACTTGAAACCACAGTTTTTAAATGCTACCAAAAATTAAATAGTACATTAAACTTAATCTCCTATACTTTAATGGCTAATGCTCTGGGAATATACTAGCCCCACCTACATTTTTCCACCACACTATGATATGCCAAACTGAGGATTGTTAGGTCCAAAGCACCACCTCAAAATGATAGTACTGACACTGGAAAGATGGATCAGCACTTAAGAGTACTTCCAGAGGTCCTGAGTTCTATTTCCAGCCACCATATGGTGGCTCACAAACATCTTCAATAGTGTATCTGAAGAGAGCTACATTGTACTCATATATATATAAAATAAATAACTTTTTAAAAATTGATAGTGTTGGTGTCATTGTCCTACCCAGAAGGATTGTTATTTCATAAACAGAAGCCTAAAGTGTGAGTTTCTGTTTTTCCAGAGACCTCCTTTAGAAACCTGACCCAAACGTGAACTCCTTCAGGCAAGGGCACCTAGTTCTTGATCAGTCTGAACAGCCTGCATCAGCTCAAAGACTTCACCTTGCTGAATCACATATAAAATCTGCTTCCTTTACTGCCACTTTGCTTTTTGCTGTGCCCCCACAAGCAGAGCAGAAGGTACCTTGGCAAATTGATCCCCAATAAACCTTCCCCTTCTCCATGGAGTCATCCAATTCAATCGTTTCAATGCACCCTCACTTACAGAGCTGAGTCCTTTTGGAGAATGCCCTAGATGTCATAAAATCTGTTCATGCTAAATTCACTTATCATATTATATTCCTTTATCAATAAATTTAGTATTAGCATAAAAATGTTTACTTTCTGAAAAATGTATTTCTGTAAAATTATCAACATTTTTTATGGATGCTTTGAAAGAAGGAACAAACTTGAAGCCTTTTTGAATAAAACATCCAATTTGAATAGGGATCAAGTAAAGTTTGATTTTCCATGAGATCCCTGGATAACTAGCATCCTGGTGGTTAAGCTGAGACAGAAGTGCTTTGCAAGTCACTCTGCCACAGCTTAGTAACCCAACCACTGGGAACCAGATAAGTGTACCACAAATGCATGTTCTTACGGAATTTCTCTATTCCTGTCTTAGTTTTGGTTTTACTCCCATGAATAGATACCACAACCTAGGAAACTTTGTTTACAGGTTCAAAGGCTCAGTTCATTATCATCAAGGCAGAAGCATAGCATCATGGAGGCAGGCATGATGCAGGAGTTGAGAACCCCACATCTTCTTCCAAAGGGAAACAGAAAGAGACTGGCTTCCAAGCAGCTAGGATGAAGGTCTTAAAGCCCACACCCACAATGAGAAACTCCAACAAGGCCACACTTCAAAATAATGTTACTCCCTGAGCCAAGCATATTCAAATCCTGAAGGGTGGGGAAAATGTAACTGGATCTTGACACAGTTGTTTGTGGATTTTGGTCTTGAAATCCCTGCTTTATGGTTGGGAGTGAGGGTGGAGGTGAGGGGAGGTGCATTACAGTCTGATCTGTGGTCCTGATGGATCAGTATCAGGCAGCCTGAGTAAAATTAGATTTTTCTCATCTGCATAAATATTTACTAAGATGAATGTTCAAAGATATAATCAACTCCAGACTCTCCAGACTAACTCTGACCAATCACTCCTGCTTTTCTGGACTCTTGTGAGTACTCGGGATGTTTTGGATTTTCAGACCTCAACAGCTTTCTGATAAAGAGCAAAGTTGAAAGATTAATCATGTATTTTCACTATCTGCTACAACTATATTGTCCCACTATCTCTTAAATTTTTTAATTTAATCTTTGTATTTATTTGTTTTTTGTTTGTTTAGAACATTGCAGCTATTTTATTTTTTATTTTTATATTTTCTATTGAATATTTTCATTTACATTGCCAATGGTAAAATCTTTCCCGATTTACCCCCTCCCCAAAGACCCCCAGGCCCTCCTTCCATCCCCTGCGTCCACCTACATGCCCTACCACTTGACCCATTCTCACTCCTCCCCCCTCAATTCCCCTTTTTGGGGCATCTATTGAGCCTTTATTTGACCAAGGACCACTCCTCCCACTGATGCCCAACAAGGCATTTCTCTGCCACATTTTTGGCTGGAACCATGTGTGCCACTTGTTTGATGGTTTACTACCTGGCAGTCCTGAGGTGTCGAGGTGGTCAAAATCATTGTTCTTCCCATGTGGCTGTAAACCTCTTAATCTCCGGACCACCCTCCAGGTCCTCCATTGGGGACCCCATGTCCAGTCCAATGGTTGGCTGCTAGCATCTGCCTCTATATTTGTAAAACTCTGGCAGGGTCCTTCCAGAGACAACCATGGCATGCTCCTTTTGGTATACAATTCTTGTTGACCATAGTAGTTTTGGGGTTTGGTGACTGTTTATAGGATGAATCCCCAGGTAGGGCAGTCTCTGGGTGGCCTTTACTTCAGTCTCTGTACCACATATTGTCTCCCTTATTGATCCTGTATTTTGTTCGCTTTCTCAAAGGAACCAAAACACCCTCACTTAAATCTTTCTTCTTGAGCTTCCTGTGCTAGGTGAATTGTAACTTGTTTATTTTGAGCTTTTGGGCTAATATCTGCTTATTAGTGAGTGCATACCATGTGTATTCCTTTGTGATTGGGTTACCTTGCTCAAGATGACAATTTCTAGTTTCATCCATTTGCCTAAGAATTTCATGAATTCATTGTTTTTAATAGCTGGATAGTACTCCATTATGTTTATATACCACAGTTTCTGTATCCATTCCTCTGTTAAAGGACATCTGGGTTCTTTCCAGCTTCTGGTTATTATAAATTTAGTATTAGCATAAAATGTTTACTTTCTGAAAAAAGGATTTCAGTAAAATTATCAACATTTTGTATGGATGCTTTGAAAGAAGAAGCAAACTTGAAGCCTTTTTGAATAAAACTTCCATTTTTGAATAGGCATCAAATAAAGTTTAATTTTCCATGAGATCCCTGGATAACTAGCATCATATTTGTTAAATTGAGACAGGAATACTTGGCAAGTCACTCTGCCACAGCTGAGTAACCCAACCATTGTGAACCAGATAAGTGTACCACAAATGCATGTTCGTACAGAATTTCTCTATTCCTGTCTTAGTTTTGGTTTTACTTCCATGAATAGATACCACAACCTAGGAAACTCTTATAAAAACAACATTTTAATTGGGGTTTGCTTACATTTTAATTGGGAGAGAATTAGAACCCAGAAATAAAACCACACACTTAAGGAACTTGCTCTTTGACAAAGAAGACAAACATATACAATGGAATAAAAGAATGCATCTTCAATAAATGGTGCTGGTCTAACTGGCTCTTGCTGTATGTAGAAAAATTAAAATAGACCCATATTCGTCACCTTGCATAAAGCTCAAGGACCTCAACATTAAAACAGATGCACTCAATCTAATAGAAGAGTAAGTTGGAAAGAGTCTTGAACTCATTGGCACAGGGGAAAATTTCCTAAACAGAACTCCAATGGCTCAGGCTCTATGATCAAGAATTGAAAAATGGGACCTCATGAAACTGGAAAGCTTCTGTAGGACAACGGCATGGTCAAAAAGATAAATCAGCAAGGTACAGATTAGGAAAAAAAATTACTAACCCATATCTGACAGAAGGCTAATACCCAAAATATATAAAGACCTCAAGAAGCTAACCACCAATAAACCAAACAATCCAATTAAAAAATGGTGTATATAACTAATCTGAGAATTCACAACAGAGGAAACTTTTTTCATATATGAAAAATTCACAGAAAAAAAATGTACTTGTAGAAGTTAGATTTCTAGGCAGTAGTTTTCAAACAGTGGGTCAACAGACCCTTTCATGGTGTTGCCTAAGACCAGTAGAAGACATGTGCAAAAAAGGAACAAATTATAGTCATAAAGTAGCAGTGAAAATTGTTTTATGCCTGGGGGTCAAAACAACACAAGGAACTATATTAAAGGGTCCTAGCATTAGGAATGTTGAGAACTACTGGAAGAGTTCTTGCCAGATTCTGGTACTCACAAATAAGATTTCTTATTCTATAGTCTTGTTTTATTTGAAAAAAATAATGATAATGCTTAAATATATAAGTGGCACTTTATCGTATTGTATTTGTTAGTTGAGTGTATTACTTGTGTGGGGATGGCTATATGCCACAGGGAATGTATGGAGGTCAGAGGACAACTTGTTCTAACATATTCATTACCACCATCCCCCACACTACATAAGTCCAATAGGCTAGACTTAGATGGTCAGTCTTAGTCCCAAGCACTGTTGCAGAATGATCCCTCTATCTTTTTATGATATGCATTTTCAAAGAGCTGATCCAGGAGAATTAACATATCTTTTACTTAAGTTTTTTTTCTTTTGTATTGGGTAAATTACTATAGTCCTTTCTTTACCAGGATACTGTGTAATGATACCTTATGGCATTAATTTAGACCTCAATTTGACTTTTTTTTCATTTAAAGCACTCTTTAAATGTAATTACAATCATCACTTTCATTGCATGTATTTGAGGTTACTCCTATACACTTTCTAAGTAGACTATCATTGTTTGGCTCTAGTCCAATTTATTTTTCACTTCCTAGTTGATGAACAGTAGTTGTTGTTTTTCCTTAGCAATGACTTTTGACTGTTAAACATTAAAATGTAATTGCATCATTTCCCTCATAAGTACATTAATAGAGTGTCCTTAGTGTGGCTTGTTTGTATATAAACTCAAAATTGACTAGTTGGTATTGGGTGATCAGCTCATCCCCAGGAAAGACTATTTCTCTTGTTCTCACCATCTCTTTTCTTGCCTGCTGTAGTTCCTTGTGTCTATGTGAGGCTCCTTGAGATTTGCCTCTCTCATGTTAACGTGTCTATTTCTGGTTTACTTGTTCTGGTCTTATTGAGGCAGTCAGTTCATGTATCATGGGTATTCCAGCAGGTTTTCTGGTATTCAGTTCTAAGAATCTTCCCGACTCTCTTCCATGACATTTTCTGAGCCTTAGATAGAATTGTGTTGTACATGTTATTAGTTGGGCAGAGCATCCTATGAGCAGGTGTGTTTTGAATTTTGACCAGTTGTAGTTTTCTTTAGCAGTCTCTGGCTGTTACCTCTTTATGCATGAAATTGGTTCTTCATCAAAGAGAAGCTTCTTTGGATAGAGGTGAGAGTTCTTTTGGGATATAGATCTTAGAATGCAGTAAGGAGTTGCTGGTTTAGTAGATTTTCTTACTCAAAATTCTGACAATCATAATTAAAGCTGGTTTACCTATAAATAAAATTTTAGGTGGAAATCTGACTTCATTTCTTTTGCAGAAATTTTCTCTTGACGAACTATTATATTCATAGGATTGTGATCACTGGGCCACATTATAAGAATGTGGTTAACTTCTTGTGGTATAAAAAAATGTCACATAAGTATACAGTTTACATTCTCCAAAATGACAAATGAACATATAATTACACTTTACCATTACCAGAACCCAATGTGACATTTTCGACTGTATATACAGTCATCCTACCTAAAGTATAGTGACATCAGGTTTTATTTTTAATTTCAAGAATAAGAATTACTACTGTGTAACTATTTTTTGGCTTATTAACAATTCATGACTTTGCTAGAGTTTTCATTTTAAACTTCATTCACATTGTTGTGTGTTAGCTTTTGTTTTGTGGAATGCCATTCTCTTATATTTTAGTGTGGGAATCCTTTGGGAGCATATCTCTTACAAATCTTTCTATACTTTTTTCTTACATTTACATTTGCTGTAATTTATATTTCATTCCCCCATGCTTCCTTAGGATTTAATTTTACTTTATTTTTCTATGCTTAGAGATGAAACCTTAGTTATACTTTGAGATTTTTTTTGCTATTGTAGTATGAGAGTATGATTCAGGCACCATTGCTGTACCTCATTCCTTTTAAATTTTTTATTCAGTTCAAAATATCCTTTGTGACTACCTCCTTGACTCGATGATATTTAGAAGGCCATTTTCAATTTCCAAATATTGTAGGAATTTTTCAGACTGGTTTCATTAGTTTGTTTCTGGTTCCTTAAATCTTTTTAAGTTTAAAGTTCAAAATATGGCCTTGTAATGAATATTTTATGCGTGCTTGAAAAGTATTGCATTGTGTTCTTATTTGGAGAAGTGTCCAATTAGGTCAAGTTGATTGATGGTGTGGTCCAAATCTCATCCATTCTTAATGTTTCTGTGCCTTCAGGGGAGTTAACACCAAAGACTGCACATGTAGCTATGAACCTGTCTGTTTCTCCTCTCAGTTTTAACAGTTTATATTTTGCTTTAGATGTTCATAAAATGGTAATACTGTTTTAAGGAGTTAACCTATTTAACATTGTTCATTTTTCTTTTTTATTATGGTGATATTTTCTGCTTATAACTTCGCCTAACTGACACTGGTATGGCTGCTGAGTTTTCAGCTTACTAATTCCACTGTAAATTCTTTTCAATCATATTAACATTAACATACCAAGATTTATATATTTAAAGTAAATTATTTTTAAGTGATATGTTACTTTTAGTTTTGTAAAATCTACTTTGCCAAACTCTAGGTTTCTTTTTTATACAACACAAAACTATGCAAATTTTATTATTAGTGTTTTAATTATACTTGAGTCTGTTAACTTTCTAATTGCTTTCCCTTGTTACACTTGTTTTTTCTTGCATTTCAAACATTGAAATACATAAAATTACTTTATCACTCCCTTTTTGTTTCCACTTTAGGCAGTTAGCTTTGTTTAGAGATTTAAGATTTCATTGATATATAATACATATGAATACTTACAATACATTCTCAATAATGTGGTGATATGAATAATAGCTCCCATAAACTCATATTTTTGAAGTCAGTCCTCAGGGTGTAGATCTGTTTGAAAAATTATGAGATGTGACCTTCTCTCTCTCTCTCTCTCTCTCTCTCTCTCTCTCTCTCTCTCTCTCTCTCTTTCTCTCTCTCTCTCTCTCTCTCTCTCTCTCTCTCTCTCTCCATATATATTTTTTTCCCATTATTTTTTCCAATTTCTTCAGCAGCATCATGCTTGCTATTTCTGTCACCATGCTCTTTACCATAATAATCATGGACTAAGCTTTCAAAACTGCGAGCAAGGCCCAAATTAAAGGCTTTTGCTTATAAGGGGTACCATAGTCAGAATGCCTCGTCTCAGCAAACTACAATGTCTAAGACAAATAACACATTATTTCATTGGTAGGATTAAGCCTTGAACCAATATACTCTAGCACACTTAAAATTCAAACATATGCATCACAAGATGCTTTACAACTTTATTTAATACTTAATGGTCTTTTAAAATATAATGATATAATGACGTGGCTTTTGATTCCTCCAAATTTTGCTCAACATTCTACCCTGATTTATGGAACTTCATGTTTCCATCTAGAATTCTTTCTATTGGAAGAAACTAAAGTGTTTAATAGAACTCTCTTATTGGCAATAAAGAGCATCAACTATTGTCCAACAAATTTCATTATGTTGACTTTATTTCTAACTCTTGTTGACATGTAGTCTTTTCAAGTGAAAACTTGCTTTCCTTCAGTTTTGTTGTCTGGTTGTCATGGCTTCTAATGAGAAAAATCCTGCCAGAGGCAATGCTCCTGACAGCTAACGAGAGAGGATGCAGAGATCCACAACCAAACATTAGGAAGAAGAGAGAGATTTCATGTTGGAGATCTTCATTGGGTCTATCCCCTGGGAGATGGGCGACAAGTACAAGGCCTCTTCTAAAGGCATCTGATATGTTCAAGTCAGCTAAGTATCTTGAGTCTTTCTTGATTTTTATGCAGCTCATGAGGGATGCTATTCCAGTGGTATGCCTGCTGCTTTCTTCTTAATTTAAGCATATACTGCTAGAGAGTAGTTTCTAATATCCTTATCCCTAAGACACTTTCAGCAGTGATCCTATCCTCAGGCTTTGATAAAAGGCTGCACATCCTCCATCAGTGTTATACTCCTAGTGTTTCTTGTTCAGTGGTCAGTTTTGTTCTGGTTTTAAAAAATGTCTGTGCCAGTCTTGTATAGCTTCTGTCCTAGAAAGGTTCCAAGACCTAGACCTTGATCCTTGTGCATTTTTAGGATCTTTGGGAATTCTTTTTATCCCAACTGAGTTTTGAAACTATGTTTGTTGTTAAAGTCTTAAGGCTATCTTAACTACCAAGAGGTCCATACACTCTAGGATACCTTCTCATTCCATACTTATCCTCTGCTTGACTCTTGCTTAGATGTTTTTCTCAGAGGAGTGGACTCATCTGCCCACATTCTAATAGGGACACAGTTGTCTGCTTTTCCTCCATCCTGTCCTTTGTATGAAAGATCCAGTATAAACAAACTATATGTCTTTCTCCTACACCCTTTCGACCATTCCTTCCTTCCAGTGATTCTTTTTTACCAGCTCAGTTCTACACTTTACTATGACCTACTAGTGGAGGCCAACAAAATGTTGCAAATAATGAAAAATCTGATATTTAGTCCCTCGTTGCTCTGGGAAGTCTGGTTAGTTGATACTGCTCTTCTGCTGTTCTTCCTTTGGGGTTGCAATCCCCTTCAGTTCCTTAGGTCCTTCCCCTAACTCTTCCATTGGGATCCTCAAGCTCAGTCTGATGGGTGACTTAAAGTGTTTATGTCTATATTAGTGCTGGCAGAGTCTCTCAGGAGACAGATATGCCAGACTCCTGTCAGGAAGTGCTTTTTGGCATCAGCAATAGTGTCAGAGTTTGGGGTCTGCAGATGTGATGAAACCCTAGGTGGGGCAGTCTCTGGATGGCCTTTACTTCAGCCTGTGCTCCATTTTTTGTCCCTGTATTTCCTTTAAACAGGAACAATTCTGGGTTAAAAATTTTTAGATGGATGGGTAGCCCCATCCCTCCACGGGGATTCGTGCCCATCTATTAGAGGTGGTCTCTATAGGTCATATATCACTTTTCTGGGGTGATCCAACTAATGTCATCCCTGTTGGGTCCTGGGAACCTCTAACTCCCCTCATGTCTGTGACTTCCTAGTGTCTCTCCAACAGCTCCATGCCCACCACTGCTACATATTTCCAATCATTTTCTTGACACTCTGGACTTCTCTCCTGTTTCTTCCCATCCCTCATCATGCCGCTGCCCCCTCTTCCCTCCCACTGCTCTCTCCCTCCCAGGTTCCCCACTCCCTCTAAATCTCTTGATTATTTTGTTTACTCTTTTAAGTAGGACTGAAGAATACAAATTGGTTTTCCTTCTTCTTGAGCTTCATATGGTCTTTGAGTTTTATCTTGGGTATTCTGAGCTTTTGGGCTAATATCCATTTATCAGTGAGTGCATACCATGTGTTTTCTTTTGTGTCTGGGTTACTTGACTCAGGATGATATTTTCTAGTTCCACCATTGGCCTGCAAATACCATGATGTTATTGTTTTTAATAGCTGAATAGCACTCCATTGTGTAAATGTATCCATTCTTCTGTTGAGGGACATCTGGATTGTTTCCAGCTTCTGGCTATTATGAATAAGGCAGTTATGAACATAGTGAAGCACATGTCCTTGTTATATATTGTAGAACCTTTAGAGTATGTGCCCAGTAGTCGTTTAGCTTGGTCTTCAGGTATAACTTTTTCAAGTTTTCTGAGGAACCACCAGATTGTTTTCAAAAGTAGTTTTAACAGCTTGCAATCCCACCATCAATGGAAGAGTGTTCCTCTTTCTCCAGATCCTCACCAGCATCTGCTGTGGTCTGAGTTTTTGTTCTTAGCCATTTTGACTAGTGTGAGTTGCTCCCTTCCCCCAGGAGCTCCCAGGAAATAAACCACCAACCAAAAAGTATATGTGGAGGCATCCATGGCTCCAGCTACATATCTAGCAGAGGATGGTCTTACATGCCATCAGCGGGAGGGGAGGCTCTCAGTCCTGTGGAGGCTTAATGCCCCAGCATAGGTGGATGCTAGAGTGGTGAGGCAGAAGTGAGTGGGTGGGTAGGTGGAAAAGCACCCTCATAGAGGCAAAGGGAAGTGGGGGATTGGATGGCAAGTTTGTAGAGGTGAGATCCCAACCTTGGGGGACAGCTTTTGAAATGTAAATAAACAAAATAACCATTGAAAAAAAGAAAAGAAATGAAAATTTCTGACTTTTATTGTTGTTCATTTAATTCTGTATTTTCCACTGGTTTCTTCAGAGGGTTTCTTGTTAATATTCTGTTGGCAGCCACATGCATGCTGTGAAAGCAGGTTTGTTCTATTTCTCCAAGCCAAGAGTCTCCATCCTTGTAATTTGGTGCCTGTGAAGACTGAAAGCAGCTTCCTGGCATGCTTAAGGACAAGCAGCTTTTCTTTCAAGAAATGAGAAAGCATGATCAAATTTTACTGTATATTAAAAATGTTCCCAGATAGAAAGTACTTTTTGATTTCTTCATTTCAGCATGAGTGTATGCTTTAGTACATGTGCGTGTATATGTGTCCATATAATTTTGTGTGTATGTAGAACAGATTTCATTCAATCCTTTGGAACTGTAATTACAGGCCTTTGCCAGATTCCAAACAAGATATATGGATAGAAGCCTTGAACTCCCATCCCTTTTACTGAGCAAGAAGCACTCTGAGACTCTGAGCCATCTCTGCAGCCCATGGATACTTATAAAAATTTTTACCACTTACTTTTAGAGATGTTTAATAAGCATTTTTGTTCATACATTTTTATCTAGAAGTCAAAGATTTATTTTCTATTTATTTATTTTTAACCCCAAGGCCAATTTTTGTTAGAGTTTAAAAGAAAACAAAAAGGCATGCAAGCTATGAATCTCAGCAGCTTCCAGACAGGAGGACTAAAAACAGGAAGAAAGCCATGTCATTTCCAATGGAAATCCAGCCCTAGCTACATGGCAAAGAGAGATGTGGACATTAGAGAAAGAGTAAAAAGGCCTAGAGTGTCACATAAAATATGTCTAGGCTATGGCAAATATCCAAAAGTAAGAGGAACTTAGATGTTACAGTTTTCCTGTGTTCAATAGCATCTCACCGAATTTTGAAAAGCATGTGCTTGTGCACATGCATGTTGGGGTTTGCAAATGCACATATGAACACAGCCTATGACCTGCAAGAAGAAACTGTGAGGCTTGAGAAGCAAACTCTGAACCAGTGATCCATCTCTCTGGCCCCCTAAATCATGTTTTAATGGATTACTGAAGAGACTCCCACAGATACCAAGATACAATCCAGGTGTTAAGATTTGTTAGGATCTCCCTAGTGGTACATTTTGAATATTTCTATAAATTATAAAATAATGGTGAATGTTACTGATGAAACAAATGAGGTTTGAAATAGGTCTGTCAGAATTAAATTAAATAGTTTTAATTTAAGAACACTGACCCTTCACTGTTGATGTTTGTGGCTTGTTTCTTCCTCATATGTTTTAGTAATACCTCATAAGAAGGATATTTCTGTTTATTATTGGTAAGTAATCTTGGTCATTCAGAGTCTGTCTTATAATTTTCATACTCATTTTAGGAAGTATATATTATGGATATATTTATTTCTTTCAGTTGTTCTAAACAGAATTTATTATTCACAGGAGCTTGTCTCTCTGATTTCTTTTATCTCATGTTAGCATCCACCTGGATCCTTGACTGATTTTCTGATTTTCCCCTATCATGTTGGGCCAAATTCTATATACTTCCATCCCTCATCTCTCCATTTACTTTCTGTATATCACAGAACGCTAGATAGATAGGCTCCAGTGGGCATATTAGTACTCTATACTCTAGGATAATCTGAAGTAGCTTTAGAAAAATTTCCTGAATCAGTCTCTCTTGACATGACTCATTCCATCCCTCTCCATAATGACAATGCATGTTGTCATTACAACCCCTGTCCACAGAACCCAGAAACTACTCTTGATATAGCTTCACATGATTTTCCATTTTTAAAATTTTTTAATCAATTTACTTATTTACATCCCAAACGCTGCCCCTCCAAAACCCTCTCTGACAACCCCACCCCAATCCCTCCTTCCCTTCTCCTCTCATGGAGTGGGGCAAAAATAAATGAATATGCATTTTCATAATTAATTTTTTAAAATAATCACTATTTCTACATTCCCCAATAGCTATTTTCTAAAAAGCACACCACCCTCTATTCCATAATAACATAAAAACATAAAGCTGTTAGAAACATTTATTATGTACCAAATATTACTCTACATATTTTATAAGCATTAACTAATATAACTTAAAAATTTTTTGAAGCAGATGCTATAATATACTTATTTTGAATGTAATGAAACCAATGCATGGTGAGATCAGATAATTCACTAAGATCCTAAAGTATGAAGTAGTACAATCATAATTAGTACTTTGGTAAACTTTACTTTGTGTACATATTGTTTCAGATTCATGAATAATGTTTTAATCCATAATTTTTAAACATATAATGTGATATATTTGAATATAATATACCATCAATCCATTATATATTTGTTAATTACTACAACTATGATATCCTACAGTATAATACTGAAATTACTTTTAATGAAATTTTAGGTTTAGAATATATAATGCTTAAAGGAAATTCATTTTCTCTTGCTTATAAAAAATGAAAGTTACTTATAAATGCTTGATAACTAAAAAAATACCATAGATAAAAATGTTTTGTAAAAAACTTAATCATACCAGAAATACTTTCCTCAGTATATATAAATAATTACAGCAAAGCTAAAATGATGAGCTAAGTTCTTTCAGAATCATTATCTATTTTCACTGATGGAAGAAACCCTGGTGGTAGAGTTTGTCACATTCAGCACCTGAGATGAATTTTCAGAATAATTAAGGATCATGACAAGAATGACACCATGCAACCACATATTTGATAAAGGATTAGTATTTAATGTATTACTTTGTCACAGTTCAGTACATATAATTGAGTCTACAATGTAGGTCCTTTCACTTTAAAATGCAAAGTAAAGAAGATCAAGCCTGTAGTGTTTGAAAGTGACATTTATTCTAAGTTCTTGCATCTAATAGCACCTACTGCATATTAATAGTGAAAACTGAAAATGTCATGCCTTTTATTGTTCATGCTTGTCTTTCAGTTCAACTCACCAAAAACTTGGCATGCAAAGACTATTTTTGGTGTCTTATTCAAAGATGTTACCAATTTGGAGCAGTGGAGCCCTTGGAAGGGGACTCAACCTAATATTTATAGAGAATAGTAGGTGGAACATTTAATGATTCTGAAAGCCAAGGGAAGTCAAGTTTGACCCCTTTTCCTCCTGATAGAACATTGCCAATTATTTAATTTTTCATTATTATTGCATTATCAAAGTTGAGATTATTCAACATGCTCTGATGATTATCTTCTGGTTCTTGCATCTCAGATAGTCAATATTACCCTGTCTTTGTGATTTCAAAAGTCTTCTAATTTAGAAAATTCTATGATCCCTTTCTCCCTGTCCACTTCAGGTCCTATTCATAAGATTATCTATGTATCCCATCTGATTAAGTCATTATAGAGAAGCTTCAACATGCAGACAGAACGCCTGGATTAGAATTCTAGGTCTTTTAGTTGATAGTTTTGGTATTTGGAGAAAGTTATTTAAGTTCTTGGTTCTCCAATATTTTCTTTATTTGTAAGTTATTAACAGTGATAGTTACTGAGTCAATAAATTTGTCATGGTAAGTGAATCAATATTTGAATGGTAAACATCAGTACCAAATACTATAAGCAACAATATAGGTAAAGTTTTAGAAAAGTAAAATAATAAACATTAGCATAGTTAAATATATACGAAGTGATCATATGTACAAGATACAGTCATATATGAACTATTTACATATATGTATACACACATACACACATATATATTGGGATGAATCATAAAGCGATGACATATGTGTGTGCGTGTGTGTGTGTGTGTGTGTGTGTGTGTGTGTGAGTGTGTGTGTGTGTTAGATGTTTAACATTAAACAAGTTCTCTCACTTTCTGAAAGCCAGGATCGGAAGGAATTTAAAATTGCCCAATTGGCAATCCAAAGAAAACTGGATAACTATGTTCAGATCAACATAGAAATGAAAAAGCAAGAAATGTTGACATACACCAAGGTTATGCCAACAGCATCCTCTTTCTTTGGATGTACACAGAGTAGGAGAAATGGCACCTGAAGTTACTGATATGAACAATAAGGTAGAGTTGAAGTTTTTTTTTTTTTTAATTTTTATTTTCTATATTCTATGTTTACATTCCAAGGGCTTTCCCCTTTCCCAGTTCCCACCCACCATAGTTCCCATAGTTCCTCTCCCCCCCAACTATTCCCCAATCATTCCCCCTCCCCCCTCAGTTTCTTTACTAAACTGGATGCAATCTTTACATGCCCAGGGTCCTCTCCTTTCTTCTTCTTGGGAATCATTTGACTTTCTATTTGTGTCTTGAGTATTTAGTGCTTCTGGGCTCATTAATATCCACTTATCAGTGATTGCATTTCATGTGCATTCTTTTGTGATTGGGTTAGCTCACTCAGGATGATATTTTCCAGGTCTAACCATTTACCTACAAATTGCATGAATTCATTATTTTTAATTGCTGAGTAGTATTCCATTGTATAAATATACCACATTTTCTGTATCCATTCCTCCTTTGAGGGATATTTGGGCTCCTTCCAATTTCTGGCTATTATAAACAAGGCTGCTATAAACATAGTGGAGCATATGTCTTTATTGCATGCAGGGGAATCCTCTGGGTATATGCCCAGGAGTGGTATGCCAGGGTCCTCTGGGAGTGACATGCCCAATTTTCTGAGGATCCGCCAAACTGATTTCCAGAGCGGTTTTACCATTTTGCAATCCCACCAACAATGGAGGAGTGTTCCTCTTTCTCCACATCCTCGCCAGCACTTGTTGTCTCTTGAGTTTTTAATCTTAGCCATTCTGACTGGTGTGAGGTGGAATCTCAGGGTTGTTTTGATTTGCATTTCCCTGATGACTAATGATGTTGAACATCTTTTAAGGTGTTTCTCGGCCATCCGAATTTCTTCTGGTGAAAATTCTTTGTTTAGCTCTGTGCCCCATTTTTTTGATAGGGTTATTTGGTTCTTTGCAGTCTAACTTCTTGAGTTCTTTGTATATATTGGATATTAGCCCTCTGTCGGATGTGGGGTTGGTGAAGATCTTTTCCCACTTTGTTGGTTGCCGTTCTGTCCTTCTGACAGTGTCCTTTGCTTTGCAGAAACTTTGTAATTTTATGAGGTCCCATTTGTCGATCCTTGATCTTAGTGCGTATGCTATTGGTGTTCTGTTCAGGAACTTTTCCCCTGTGCCCAAGTCCTCCAGGGTCTTCCCAAGTTTCTTTTCTAATAGTTTCCATGTGTCTGGTTTTATGTGGAGGTCCTTGATCCACTTGGAGTTGATCTTAGTGCAAAGAGATAAGAGTGGGTCAATTCACATTCTTCTGCATGTTGACCTCCAGTTGAACCAGCACCATTTGTTGAAAAGGCTATCTTTATTCCATCGGATGGTTGTGGCTCCTTTATCAAAGATCAAGTGACCATAAGTCTGTGGGTTAATTTCTGGGTCTTCAATCCTGTTCCATTGATCTGCTTGCCTGTTGCTATACCAATACCATGCAGTTTTTAACACAATTGCTCTGTAGTACTGCTTGAGGTCAGGGATATTGATTCCCCCAGAAGTCCTTTTATTGTTGAGGATAGTTTTAGCTATCCTGGGTTTTTTGTTGCTCCAGATGAATTTGAGAATTGCTCTTTCTAGATCTATGAAGAATTGAGTTGGGATTTTGATGGGGATTGCATTGAATCTGTATATTGCTTTTGGCAAGATGGCCATTTTTACTATATTGATCCTGCCAATCCAGGAGCAAGAAATATTTTTCCATCTTCTGAGGTCTTCTTCGATTTCTTTCTTCAAGGACTTGAAGTTCCTGTTGTACAGATCTTTCGCTTGTTTGGTTAGAGTTACGCCAAGATACTTTATGTTGTTTGTGGCTATTGTGAAGGGTGTTATTTCCCTAATTTCTTTCTCAGCCTGCTTGTCCTTTGAGTACAAGAAGGCCACTGACTTGCTTGAGTTAATTTTATAACCTGCCACTTTGCTGAAGTTGTTTATCAGCTGTAGAAGTTCTCTGGTGGAGTTTTTTGGGTCGCTTAGGTAAACTATCATATCGTCTGCAAATAATGATAGTTTCACTTCTTCCTTTCCAATTTGTATCCCTTTGACTTCCTTATGTTGTCTAATTGCTCTTGCTAGAACTTCAAGTACTATATTGAAAAGATATGGAGAGAGAGGGCAGCCTTGTCTAGTCCCTGATTTTAGTGGGAATGCTTCAAGTTTCTCTCCATTTATTTTGATGTTGGCTACTGGTTTGCTGTAGATTGCTTTTACTATGTTTAGGTATGGGCCTTGAATTCCTGCTCTTTCCAAGACTTTTAGCATGAAAGGATGCTGAATTTTGTCGAATGCTTTTTCAGCATCTAATGAGATGACCATGTGGTTTTTTTCTTTCAGTTTGTTTATGTAGTGGATTACATTGATGGATTTCCATATATTGAACCATCCCTGCATCCCTGGGATGAAGCCTACTTGATCATGGTGGATGATCGTTTTGATGTGCTCTTGGATTCGGTTAGCAAGAATTTTATTTAGTATTTTTGCATCTATATTCATAAGAGAAATTGGCCTGAAGTTCTCTTTCTTTGTTGGATCTTTTTGTGGTTTAGGTATTAGCGTGATTGTGGCTTCGAAGAATGAGTTGGGCAGTGTCCCTTCTGCCTCTATTTTGTGGAATATTTTGAAGAGTATTGGTGTTAAGTCTTCTTTGAAGGTCTGGTAGAATTCTGCACTAAA